>KK119391.1:329431-396515 GCA_000611955.2 Stegodyphus mimosarum
ATATATATATATATAAGGTTTTCGTATATCATTTCCAAGGAAAAGAAATTTAAATAAAGCCTTTTATCGGCCTTTTAAATTACTCATAAATACTTTTACTTTGAATTTTCATTCTAATATATATGTTGCTGTGAAAGACCGAAATTAGAGAATGTCGACTTTCACCGGAGCTTGTCAACATTCACCAAATATGTCGGTGAAAGATCGAATACAACATTGCATTCTTATACATTCGGAACCTCACCGGTGTATGTCGACAATCACAGATATGCTCTGGTGTATGTGGAAAAGAGAGGCGACTGGCTGTTTCCCATAAATGAAGTTGTAAATGCAAGGGCCTCTCGGGCAATTCAAAATCTCATAGAAGTTTAAGTTGTTGCAATGAATCAGATTTGGATCATATAATTTAGTAAGTTTTTTATTACTATTATTTTATTTTCTCATTTACTACGTACTGTATAATTAAGTATGTTTTTTAACTTCTATTATTTTCCTTTCTCATTTTGAATGTATTGTGTGTTTTAAGTACTTGTGTGTTTTTTCGCGACAGAATGACGGAGAAGAAAATATAATATTCTCATATATTCAACGTTCACCATTAGTACATGGTGAATGTCGACATTCACCGGTGTAAGTCAGAAATAAGAGTATTTGGAAAATATTTCGGACATACACCAAGCGACTATGTGAATGTTGACATTCACCGGTGAAAGTCGACATTCTCCAGATTTCGGTCTTTCACAGTAACATATACATATATATAAGGAAAAGTTTTTCGCATATTATCTCCAAGGAACAGAAATTCAATTAAAATCATGAATTATTACAAGAAAAAATTGTTAGTTAATATTCTAATTATATAGACATTTGGCACTGCCAATTGAAATAAAAAAGGAAAGTGCACAATTAGACAGTCCCATATACAAAATTCTAACATTCTACGGATAATCGCTTTTGAGTTATGCGAGATACAAGACGTGATGAAAAGAATATATTTTGAATTCATTTTAAATCCATTTTACAATCCATTTTGGATTGTCAAAAATCATCCAAATGGATTCGGGAACGTTCAATATGGAAAAATGAATCCATTGAAATATGATTCCGAAATTTTTCGCAATTTCAAAGTGAAGAGATTGTGAAGAAATGTAAAATATGTGAACTATTACTCAATTGTTTTTTTGTCAAACTACACTGAAGATATGAATTTAATAATTCAAGCGTTTTAAGGAAGTTGTTCATTTACTGCTAAATTTGTCTTTTACTTTCCCACTAACTCTAAATGCGTTTACAATACCTGTGTCCATAAATCGTTTTTTACTTAATGCAGATTTAAAATTTTTTGTGCTATCAAAAACATTTAATATTAAGTGACTTTTTTCCTCTTTCGTAATTTTATTCTTATATAAAGAATTGGGAAGATTTGAGAGTCGATAGCTTCGAAAAACTTTAACAATTTATATTCTGGAAAATTTAAGATTCCCATCTTCATATGAGTCTCGCTTGCCACGTCTCTATTTGTAACCGTAAAAGAAGTCTTCTAGATATAATCTTCAAAGCATTTGGCTGATTACAGTACAGTCATGTTCGCTTATGTGAGTGAGAAGATATTTTTTGTCCAAAAAGGGAAGAGGTCGAAGGAAAAAGAGAATGTACCGTTGGAGAAGGAAACAGGTGGGGGTCGTGGAAGCAGTGGACAGTGACTCGAGGATCAAAAGATTTCCGACAGCTGCGACGGATACGAGCAAAGAGAGAGACATCTGCGGTCTTGGAGAACGGTCAAGTGCATGTGTGACCGTACGCACGCGAGCATCACATGCTTCAAATCGCCCGGTAATCTACCAGAATCTTCAACGGCTCCGAAATTGGTGACATATGGAATTGGTATTCTTCCACATCGACCCAATGAGTTACAATAGACCTACGTGACGTATATTAATATTAGGCACTGATTTTATCTAAATGGGTAGCAACTCCGCGTCATGGGTTTATATCGATGGGGTTACGTATGAAAGTTGCATTATGTGTGTTTTTTCACTTCATTTTCACCTTACTTTGACTTAAAATAATTAATAGAAATCATGAAATATTTTTCTTTAGGTTCAGATTTAAATTGGTGGCATTAAATTTAGCAATTATTGGTTGAAATTGGCTTTATATTATTTGGAGATCAAGGAAGAAGTTACCAATTATTCAATTTTAATTCTATATGCTTTAATGCGTAGATAATGGAATCTGGTACTTTTTAGCATCTTTCGATATTCGTCATGGCTGAGAAGACGGTAGTGGCTGAAGGTAAAAGCTATAGTGAAATATCTACCACAGCTGAGCTTGAAGTATCACAATCTTTATTTTTATGCATATCAAATCATCCTTTTGCAGACAAGATATTTTTTAGTCATAGTTGAATACAATAATTTCCATGTACACGGGTTGTAAAGTACGACGTCATCTTAAGCAAATAAGCATAGCAGCAAAGCGTCTTGCCAGGAGGAAAGCGTAAGCCAAAGTGACGCCACGATTCAAAGGAAGAAGGAAGGGAGTAAATAGTTTCAGTTAGAGTTAAAAAAGTTTTGGCTTACAATTATTCTGATTGAACAAGAGATATCTGCATTAGACGTTACGTAAAATGGAAAGGTTTCGAATTTGGGAAAACAGATGAATTTAGAGGGAGAGCATAAAATCCAGAAACGTCAATTTTAAGGTCGCCAATTATTCCATAGAGCTGCCATTGTATTTTATTATATCTTACATATATAAAAGTTATATTAAGCATATTATGTAGTTAATTTTAATAAATTCATATTGTTGCAAATACTATGTACGGGGTCGTATAAAATTGCTTCATGGGCCTCCTGCGGCCCACGAGCCGCCAGTTTGAGACCACTTTGTAAGAGTATTCAAAAGATGTTGACACTCGTAAGTACGTTTCTAATTCGCAGGTCATGTTGCTGGCAAGAATTCGCAAGACAGTTAGAGTCCGAGAGAGTGACGGCTTTGAAGGAACAAGTGTTAAGACAGTTAGGTTATCGAAGGCCTTACGAATTGTTTCCAGGTCTCTGCCAAAACTAATAATAGTGTTAACATCGGCTGCTTTGTAAAAGAAACGTACATACAATTTCTTTATTTTTTAATAACAGTTATTTTATAATTTCTTCATTACAGCATTTTCTCCTTAATAAGGTTCCTTTTAGTTGAATGTACCTCTTCTGTGTTCATATAATTTCAATATTATTCTCATCATATGATTGCGATGATGATTCCAATATTACTTGGATTTTTACTTTGCGTCTTAAAAAGATTTTAAAGTATTCTTTTTGTTTTAAAAAATATTTAATTTTTTATGAAAAGTAATTTTGGTAATAGTTTCGGTTTGTACTATGTTTAAATTTATAAAATCATTGAAGAAAATGGATATTCCTTTCAATTTTTTCAGAAGTTATAACTGAAAGGGACGTTCTGATATCCCCAAATAAAATTTTATAGATTTCAATTTCCTTCGATGAAACATTGCTGCGCTGCTGTAGTTTACTTTTAAAAATGAAAATACAAATTACACTACCTTTAAATAAAAAAAAGTATGTTTAGGAAACTATATAATGTATGTCAGCTTATTTTTGATTTCACTAATGCAAAAACGAAGTGGCTGCCTTAAGGAATGTGAATACGAATGCAAATATTCTAAAGTTCAATCTGAAATATTATCTTTAGTCAAAATGACTTTCTTTTTTAAGTGATTTTAAAATTTGTTGAGCCTCTCCACGAGATTTAAATTTCTAATGTACGTTTAGTTAAAATAGGTGTAAATATTGTAAATATTGACTTGGCGAACCATTCAAGAACTTTCTCATTCAGGTATCTCTTTATTTTAGAATTAGATATCCTGCGGTGAAACACTTTTTCATTATTTTTGGACTACATAATATTTTATCTATTCAGTATGTATTGGTGTTTGCCATAAAAAAAGTATTGAGCTTATTTATTGCCTGCGTTGTTTTTAAAATTTCTTATGGGCATATTTAAGCTCAAACAAAATATGATTTCGAAATTTTCTGTAGCTGCTTTTTTTTTTTTTTTTTTTTTACTTTCTGCGTAACGAATTTTTCATTGTAAAACTCAATAATAATTCTTTGAAGATCTGCGTTCTGTGAGCCCCACTAGGATTCCAATTATTAGAGGAAAGTATTTCAGGCGTGAAGTGCTTGAGAAGATGACCGAGGGGCTTGTAATGACACCCCTCTCTTTTTGTTTATGATCTCCCTGCGGCGAATCGGCAAAGGTTGGGGAACACACCTGACCGACTGCCGTACACGAAAGGCCATAGGGCAGAACAGTGAAAGAGAGTGAGAGAAAAAAAGTTCAAGGAAGCAGGTAGTAACATCCAAGTCAACGTCCTTGAAAACCAAGAAGAGTCGCCGTTTTAAAAAAGGAACGAAGCTTTATCTTTTGGGCAATCTTCTCGCGTAATCCTTGAGTCATTGAGTCGAGTTAAGGGTGGGGCCGATGACACATAGATGTATGTAACTGTTCCTCGTAAAATAGTCAGTCCATTGACACTTTATCTGGAGCAAAGGGAAAGTGGTTGGAACTAGATCGCATCGACAATTCGTCAAAACTTCAAGCTGTCGTTCGAGATCCCGATCGAGTAGTTGTTCAACCCTTTCTGCGACGCGCTGGAGGATAGATGTTTCCATCTCCCCCCTTTTTTTGGTTATCGAAACTGGAAATGCTTTAAGGGATGAATACACTTCTGCCAGTCATCTCCAGTTTAAGATACGATTGCGATGTTGAGGCGAGGAGGTCAGAATCTGATGGTGGGGGCAGAAATACAAGGACGAAATGAAACTAACAAATGCTTAAAACCGCAAGTTGCGTTTAGGTGAGAAATGAAAGTTATCGTCTTTTGTGCTTTTCGTCTTGACATTTCACAACGGAAATGAGATACATAAAAAATATAAACGAAACTTTACAGCTTCCGGAGATAAATATTTTGTTATCCCGCTTTTGCATTTGCGATCAGAATTGTAACAGCTTCACGTGTGACATACGATGCAACTCGTATTCTTTAATTGCAGTCCAACTCTTTTGTTGGGAATATGATTGCTGTTTAATCTTGTTCACAACGCGGCACATCGTTCTCTATTTCCTTTTTACTTTTCCTGTCAATAACAGCTTCCGATACAGAGACCTCAAGAAAAATTAATTGCATTTTGATTGCTCCACGAATATGGTTTTATTACTTTTGTTGTAATATTTGTTTATTTGCGTGAGTCAAAATGACTGTTCAAAATCTAGATTATTGGGAGGGGTCATTTTAGTATTTTATCTATTAAAATCTAATTTTTTAATATATTTATATATATAATTTGCTAGCATCCTGATGTTAAATGGTTTCCTTCTAGAACACTTGTCTTTCTATCGTTTTGTAAAATGATTTAGTTTGCGGACATATCAATTTTAATTTGGTACTTATAATTTCAAACCTCTACTAATTAGTAATTTATGAGATATGCATATTTTTTGCTAATTTTCTTGGTCTTGTTTTTCTTTTCTTCATTTTTAATTCGTTACTATTATTTTTTAATGTTGATTTGCTCTGTGCTGATTGGTGAAATGATGACCGCTATACTCCTATGGTTACTTCTGTCTGAAAATTGTGTGTTTCTCTGTACATTGTTTCTTCATCATTTTGTGTTTTTTTCATCAATATATGTAATACATATACCATTATTTTATTTTAAATTGCTGGTTTGTTTAACAGAAGATAAAATTTTTCTAGGGGAATATTTTGAATTATCTCAAGGCTTAATCATTTATAAAAAAGTGAATGCCTACAACCTTATGTATTTTTCTTTTGTGTATCGTTGATTCATCAATTAAAGATGATGCACATTTATCAGAAATATACTTTCAGTCCTTTGCAATTTCATAAGAAAGAGAAGAGAAAAATATTGTGATTTTCATATAAATTACAGTTTTATATATTATTTTGATGATGATGATTCAAAGTCTTATTAAATTCATTTTTGTTTCCAGACTTTATACCTGAAATTTATCATCTCCAATTACTTCACATTTGTTTTACCACAACTAAATAAATTGTTTAGACGTATGCAACAGTAAAAACGTTAATGCACTTGCAATTATAATTATGCATAACTAGGAGTAATATCAAGAATTAAGCTGTTAGAGCCGCCAAACCGGGAAACTGGTTAATGACTGCCATACCGAAGAGGCCGGTTTCTAATCCCGAAGAAGGAATGGATGTTGTAAATATATAATGAATGAATGTAAAGAGATAGTGTCTGTGCGGCATGGGATCATCTAAATATGTGGCGAGCCGAAAATGCTGTCGAGAGGTTGATGGTACGGAAGAGGGGTGGGAAACTCTTCCTAGTATGGTCTCTCCGAAAATTGGGGGGAGGGCGGAACTGAGCTAAAGTCAGATTGTCACCTTTATGATGCTCAAGGCTCTTTCAACAACCGGCGAATTTGACTCCTTGCCACGTTGAATACCATGGGCTTGTGCTGAACATTGTCAGACAAGTGAGACTGCTAACAACAACAAAAAGCTGTTAGAATATATTATGCATTAGAAAGAAAGAGCAATAACATGATTTTGTCAGCGACAAACTCTTACTTTATATTATACAAATATTCCGATGACTGTCAAATTAGTTCTGAAAACATCGTTATACACTCTTCTGCAAAAAGATCGTAGCACCAAGAAGTGGTTGTTTTTGATGAAATTGAATATGTGTATAGCTCATACACAGATAATAAAATGATTAAAAAATCAAGGTCATAGTACCTGTTCACGGCTCACCCACTGAGTGTTCAAATTAGTAGCTGGTCGAACCGCCCTTGGCGGCAATGCATGCTTGAATTCGTCGAAACAAGGAGTGGTAGAGGTTCCTAATGCCATCCTGCGACATATTCTGCCAGGCATTCATCAGTTGTCACTCCAGATCTGCGATATTTTGTGGTGCCCTCGAATCTGGCGGCCTACCATGTCCCAGGTCGATTGGTCATGGTCGATTGGTGAAAGGTCTTGTGACCTTGCTGGCTATCTTGCTAAGGAAGAGTATCAACCGCACGGAGACTGTCCAGAGATTTGCGAGCGCTACGTGGCCTGGCATTATCTTGTTGGAAAATGATCCCAGGATGACGTGCCATGAAGTGTAATGCAGCCGGCCGCAGGATGGTATCAACATATCGTTGAGCTGTTAAAGATCTACGGTGGATGACTAAAGATGACCTGCTGTCATAAGAAATAGTGCTCCACACCATCACACCAGGGGTTATGGCTGTATGCCTTTGTAAAACAAAGGCTGATTGGGACCGCTGGCCCTGTCCTCTCCAGACGCGAACACGGGGTCATCTGCTTCGAGAGTGAAGCGGGATTCATCGCTTAACACTATACGATGTCAGCCTGATGGCAGCCATGATGATCGGCTGCGACATCACTCCAGACGACTTCGCCGATGTTGTGGGGTCAAAGGCAAACGTCTTAAAGGCTTCTGTGAGCCTAACCTTGCCGCAGACAAGCGTCGTGAGATGGTAGACGGTACCACGGGAGGTATAGACGTGGCTGTAATGCGTTGAATCGTCGACAATGATACCGTTGGGGCGGTTCGGGCCTGGTGAACAATCATCCTATCTTGCCTCGCATTTGTTCTCCTTCCTTTTCCAGAGCCTTCATTTCGGTGGCAATTTCCTTGTACCAACCATTGCTGCCTACGTCTTTGCACAGCAGTGTTTGTACGTTGCAGGTGGCGGCCTATTGCTCGCTATGACCACCCAGTTTCACGCAACCCTAAAATGCGATCACGTTCGAAGTCGTTTAGTTGTCTGTAAGGTCTTCGATGTCGCCGTAATGATGTCTTTAGTTGTCTCTTTATGGAATTACAATGGCAGCAACAAAAAACGATAAATTTTCCATCTACGTTACTGGTTTTATACTTTGCGAATTGCGCAATAGAAATGCGCGCTGTGATCCCAATTCCTGTTCATTTGTATTGAAACTTTGATCATTCGTAGGTTCGATCAAGATGGTTTTGCATATCGAATTTCGTCACGATCGCAAAAGTCCTTGGTTCTTCGAGTTTTTTGCAAAAGAGTGTATTTAAAGGATTTGACTTACATTTTATAATTGATTGGAGACAATATAATATTAGGAGTTAAATGTTAAAAAAGCAAAACGTTAAATAATATTTTTGTATCTTAGTAAAAATTGTCAAAGGTATAAAATCCTTTTTAATAAAATAACATCAAATTGGGTTATAGGCTAGCTCTAAAATTACTAAGCTTCAGATTCTTTTAATTCAAATATATTGCATAGGGGCAGTTACTTTGAATTGCGATCTGTATTCGAAGCCTTTCTTTTCTAAGAAGACTCAAATATTCAAGCAGGTTAAGAGAAAAAGTACTTCTAGGCACTGTCAAGAAAGGGATAACCGCCCCTCTGAAAAATGTCTGATGTGAACACATGCATACATACGTATTGGAAGGAAGCGTATGACTACGACCAACGCTTGCGAAAATAAAGGCTGGTTAATGACTTTTAAACCGAGTAGTAAAGGGAGGGGTATATTCTATATGCGTTTGGTTTTGCTGGATTCCAATACAAAACAGAGATGCTTAGCTAGATTTTATAGCAGTCCCATGTACAAAGTTTCAGCGTTCTAGGGCTAAAAATTTTTGAGTTATGCGAGACGTACAGACGTCACGAAAGAAAAATTCCTTTGCAATCTATTTTAAATCCTTTTTACAATCCGTTTTGGTAAAATGAGTCCTTTATTTTGTCCGTACGTACAGGTGTCACGTAAAAGAATCTTCCAAATGTATTCGGGGACATTCGAAATGGATATTTCCACTGAAATATGATATTCGAAATTTTTCGCGATTACAATATTCGGTTTACTTCTCACAAGCAAGTAGTAAAAAATGCGTTAAAACAATTTGTGGCGATTGACTGCTAATTACCAATGGGGTTTACTGCGTACTGTAAATGGACGATATTTTAGATTTGTGTGTGTATACCTGTCACTGAAAAATTTGAGTTTAACTAGCTAATTCTAATTTGCATACTTTGCTATGCTCTATTTCTCCTTTTCAATTCACCTTTCTTCAGAAACACATAAATGTAATGTTTACAAACAAGAGCGAGTATCGAGGGATGAGAACAGAGTAATTAATAACAAATCCCGTTTGGATCATTGACATAACTCTTTTCGAGAAGTTCTGGTCTTGCTTACTCTGTGCTGAAACAAAGTAGTCGATAACAAGAGTTCAGTATATTCCTTCTGCGTACTCTCATAATATAATATTCAGTATATCAAACAATTAATTTGAAGATCTGACAGGAACAGAGAGGTTATTTTTCCTAAAATTTTCTGCTTCTGAACTACCCTCTAGAGTGAAGCTCGACCTAAATGTAGAGAACGATAATCCATGTCAATACCCCCGTTACTCTTTTGCGGACGAAATGTTAGCAAGAAATAAACATATTCCTCCGATATGCTGTTTCAGAATAGGGGTTTGAAAGACAGTTCCATAACCCGAAGTTCTTTATGATTGTCGGTTCGATCTCCGAGAGAACACAGCTAGTTTCTCAAGATTTGTCATATTTAAAACTCCTTAAGTTTCTGAGTTTAAACTTTATAACTTGTAAAACAGAGTTTATGAGATGGTTTAATTGATAACCTTTTGGACAAATTCCTAGGGTGTTAAATGCTTTGAATTTCTGTTAATAATAATAAATTTTATGGTTTGTCTCTACAAGCTGTAGTGAATTTTTTGAGATGTGCTTCATTCTTGTGTACCTACCAGTAGTGAATCTTCATAACCATCTTAGCTTTATATCCACAGTTCTTTGTTTCGATTGGTTGTTGTTGTTGCGACTAATCTCGTTTGTATGATGCTTGTTTCTCTGTCTTGAGAGAAAGCCCACGAAATTCATCGTGGCAAGGAAGAATGATTGCGCCTTTCGTTGGCGAGAGCCTTTGACACCATGTAGGTAACAGTACAACTTTGCTCAGTTCCGCCCCCAGGAAAGCACCAGGGGGAACAGGCCAGAGGATCTCCCACTTCTCTTCGCCTACCAGCAATTTCTCGAAAGGACTTTCGTCTTACCATATATTTAGAGTGTTCCCCATGCCGCACATGCACTATGCATTTAAAAGCATCCATGCCTTCTCCGGGCTTCTGTTACTTGTTGTTGTAACCGGGGTTTCTGTGCGGCGATTAAAATCACTAACAGCTGTCCTAGCTGGGCTACTTTTCTATACCCGTAAAGTGATCGGTTGTGAATAGCAGAAGACTCCGGATTCTAAGTTTGGCAAAATGGTGAGTTAAGTAAAACCTGGTGCCCCACATTGAATCGGAAATGTGATTAAAATATTTTAATTCGTGTCCTTTGCGGTAAAACTGCCTTGAATGAGCATTTACGATCAAGTCTTTAGAGTTCGACTGAATTAACTTTAACAGCGTACTAAAAATGATAGATTAAATTTTAAAAAGGAAAAAAAAGTTCTCAAGTCCTCAAACTGTGCGTCCTTAATTACCTTTATCCATTTCCGCTTTTGCGTTGTTTCGGAAAAGACAAACGGAAGACTAAAGGACACAGCAGCAAAGAAAGCGACGAAACTTTTTCTTTTGATGTGTTTTCCATCAGGTGCCAAGCTCCGATACAATTAAATACCCTTTTGTTCGGGACCATTTCTCTGCCTGCATTTCGAGATTCCATTAAATTCTAAAACGCTCATTTAACTACTTCTGATTGCTTCCAGAAATCTTAAAAGGTAATGTTCGTACCTGTGTGAGTCGCAGTAGAGAATTAAGGAATAAAAAAAACTTTTTATCATCAAATAAACATTGGGGTCAATTGGAGACCGTATCAAGGTGAAAGTTAGCGCTTTGCAAAGTCTTATATGATGAGAGAATACGCAATCAGCGTTGAAGAATTTACCCATGCGTATCCAATGAACTATTGAATATCAAAACTCGAAAGAAAAATTACACCTTGACGTGTCAGCTCACATAAAAAAAATTTCGTTTCTGTGACGCTGAATATCACATTCGACAATCGATTAAATGGTCCGAATATTTCGAATTTCTCACTTTTCCTTTTCTTTAAAATACAAAATTAGATGAACTATTTAACACATTTATTTCAACGAAAATTGTTTCTTGCTAAGATAAATGTTTTAAAAATTGCAGAAGAAAGTTGAACGGTTGTTGCTTTGGCATAGAGTTGAAATTGGAAACTAAATACGTATCAGAAGAAAGAAACACAGTTTTTTCACATTTGGGGAATTGCATGTGGTATTTTTTCATTAAATGAAACGTGTAACGCTCTCATATAGCTTGTAAGGTTTAGCCTAAGTTTATTAAGTTTTGTATCTTTCCTATCTTATTCTAATTTCAGCTTACAATTTCCTGCCAGAATGTAAATTCAGAAACGCAGTTAATGCAAATGAGAAAGAGTGCTATTTAAGTCGTGACTTCACCGACTTCGAGAGAGAGAGTCTGATTCCCTGACTAGCGCGCCTTTGCCATTTGGCTACGTCTCTCTTAGCTGTTACTACGCTCGGCCATACCTTAGGCCCTTGCTTGGCTTCGCCGATTTAATTAATACTTAGGGGCTAACTAGTTAGATTCTGATAGCTTCGGCTATACCTTTCAAACAGCTTAGTTAAGCTAGTTTTACTTTTAATTTTTATTATTTTAAGTTCAAGCCAGAGTGGCGGCTTTGTGTAAAGTTCCAAGTAAGAACTGATTGTAAATATACTGAAAAATAAAGGGTTATAAATCCTCTTTAAGTCTTACGTGTTCTGTTCACACACTTAAACGATTATTCCCTTGTTAGTGTTCGTGGGGTTCTAAGTCAGAACTTTAGAATTAAATAGTAAAACTCCACAAGCTTTATACGATTTATTTTGGAGGGAAAAATTGTGATTGGTTATAAAATTTAATTCTAGTTTTGCTTATCTTTTAATGTTTGTAAATATAGCAAAACAGACGCCATTTGTCATAATAGACATTTGTCATTTTGATTTCACTATTTGCTTTTTTTTTACTTTAGCCTTGATAAGTAAAAATAACCTGTTTATTAGACTTTTATTTGTAAATTTCTTTCATCTAATTTGCATCGTGATTTTTATTTTGTTTTTTATACATTTTTCATTTATTCTTAATTTTTAGTTTAGTTATTATTCTGTATGAATATTATATTTATTTTTTAATTAATTGTCTACCCGCGCATCGGCGAATGATTTCACATTTCTGAATTTCTTTTAGATTAAAATTCGGGTTGCATAAAATTGAATAGAAAATTTAAAATTGGATTGAGGATTTTGTTCAGAAATGCGAAATGACGAAACGCGCTCCTCATGAATTGTTCTTGGCTGTACGAAGAAGTTCCAGTTCCCCTTGAGCTTTTATACCAAATTTTATAACCCTAAGTAATCTGTGAAAGCATTACTGCACGTAACAATATAAAATAGAATAAAATAAAATTATAAGTGTCGTTTATTTTATTTATTTATTATTGTCGAGTCGTCAGAGGTAAGAAACGTAAACTGAGAATGAACCAAATAGGGTATGTTATTGCGTAGTTGGGAAATCGTTTGCGCCTTCGGGGTCATCATCGCTTTTCTAAACATCTTCTTACCTAACTTAACGGACGTTCCCGCTTTGTCTGTACTCCAGAGTCAGGCGTATCCTCCGAACGCCCATCATGTGGCTAATCTGCACAATTAAACGACACTGTCCCTCCTTATGAACTGGTTGCAATGCATATTCGAAGCAGCCATTACCAGGTGCTAAAGAGGAAGGGAGTCGTGCGGGGCCGCATATTCCAATTACGCCGACTCGAGATTAGGAGCGAAGAATGCCTATTATAAAAACTGTGAACAATGATAAATGAGTGGACGCTCCTGAATCGAGTTTTTAGTTATTTTTTCTTAGGGTGGAGCGATTATTGAACCCGTGTTGTCCCAACTGAGAGAAGGGGATTGTCCGCTGGACGTTGGAGACTGATGGACAAACATGCTGCAAAGCACGTGTAAATCTCGTTTTTTGTTTCTTACCGAATTTCGAATAAGAAGTGAGAAATTAGTGATTAATATGCATCTTTTGTGATAAGTTGAGCATCATGTTGCAAAGACATCCAGGGCTTTAATGGTGAGATTGATGAATCCAGATGGCTCTTTTCAACGGTGAGAAGAAACCGGCTAGTCAAGCTAGGGCTGGCTTTATGAAAGCTTGATAAATCCGGTAATAAATCTATAACTTCGGTGAACTTCTTTTCTGCTATCAATGGCAACGCAATCATTTTTGCGACTGAAGAAGTAACACAAATGTAATTTAATTTAACATTTTAGAAATAACATTACAGTATTAATTTCATAGATTTTTTTTTTTCAAACGCTGTAGTCTACACTAAGAAAGAGGAATATTTCAACTATATCTTAGAAAGTAAAGTTATAGTATGAATCATGTACTACGAAATACTAAATGGCATTCTACGCTTTTATTGTTTAAATTTCTAGAAAATCGTATATTAGCTGTATTTACCTACCGTGAACTTATATGCTTGTGTAAAAGAGGTAATGTTTTCCGCCCAAAAATTCAGTTATGAGTTTTGAGTGAATAACACAAATTAGGGTCCTCAGAAGTTTTTACCATTTTTAGAATGCTGTGTGTCTGTCTGTGTGTATTTGTGTGATGATTTTTTTCGTCCAGGATAACCCTTACATTAGGCTTCCAAAAATTTCCATTTTCTGTATTTAAGCTTTCTGTTTTTATATAAATTGTTGGAAATAAAGTTGATTAAGTTTTGGATAAAATTGGACAAACGGAAGTGGTACTTTAGATGAAGGTCATGACAGTTTTTAGTGAACACCCGGAAGTGGTGCTTTATTTAAAGCCCAAACCAGTTTTTAACGAAAATCTATATTAAATTATCATTATAGTATAGGTATCATTACAGTATAGGTTTGCGTTTATTAGCGAAAAATAATGCAATTACATTCGATGCTGAAAGCAAATATTGACGAATACTGTGGAACACTAGCTGCTGAAGCTAATCGTTATAAACACTAGGCTGCAGTTCTGCGTATAGGGATTCGATGTTAGCATAACTGGTGATAATTCATCATAAAATGTTTGAAATTAAATAATAATTACGGGAATAATGCGAATTTAAAGGGAAGAGAAAAAAAAATGGTATTTTAACTTAGCAACACAGAAATGTAACTTCATTTCACTAAGTGTATTGTAACGAATGCAGTAAAAGTTGAAATGTTGTCAGCAGTTTTTCAAAATAATCTATAAATATCTTAGAGCTCGCATAATGTCTTATTAAAATTCTTGTTCTGAATTTTTATTGTTATTTCAAGCTGTTATAAGATAATACTATACTACTTTGCTTGAAAAATGTCTTTACGCAGTTACAAATTTACATAATTTCTAATTTGGTATACTTATACGTAGGAGAAATTTTCCAATGTGGAAGAAAATATTATAAACATCCGTGAATTTATTTTTTATTTCGGAAATTTTACGCTGCTGCGTAATGGAAACATGTGATATTCTGTTTGTATGATCAAAGAAGAATTATGCAAAAACTATTACTGAAGTATATACATTTCATCAAAGTCTTTTCAAATTGAATGTAATCACTGTTACTTGCAAACAGTACAAAGGTGCAAATATTTTTCTCAGGTGAAAGCGTTTTTCATTTGGACACATTGCTATTTCACTGTCTTCTTGTATGCTGCTATCTACCGATACAAATTATACTTTATGACTTTTTTTTTACTCTAATGGTTGTAAATTGCAGAACTGATGACGAGAAGCACTTAACTGCTAGGGGAAAAAATGTCAAAAAATGAAAAGAGTCCACTGGGACCTAAAGCCAAAATTAGGGCATGTTGAGAGAATCGAGTAATAGATTCCGATGTTCGGCAATTGAAAGAATGGGGTGAACAAACCCGATCGCATATCACCTTCTCTTTTTAAATGAGGATAGCTGCGATAGACATCCATCATCGCTGAAGAGGGGGGCACTCAAAACAAAGAGCCCCTAATTGCGTTAACGCTTGTCTCTGATTACAGATGGTAAGAAAGAGGGTTGGCGTGTATCGCTCGGTATTTATTACTGAGACCGGTTTTCATGTGTAAGTGAGCACTAGGACAATTTCGCTAACTTTGTAATATTTTAAGTTAATATGAAGAAGATAAAAACAAGTTAGTGTAAGCAAGCAAAAAGGCTGTAAAGACCTTATTTTATTCTAACTAATTACTTTTAGTTTGACTATCTTTTCCCTCCTGATTTCAGCTTCGTGTCGGGATGTAAATTTTAATGACGTAGTATGCAAAATCTAAATGTGTTCCGAAGCAGTATTTAAGCTACGGTTTCATGAGTTTGTAAGGAGTAGTAGCGGAATTAGTTCCGAGTTTAATGCTGCATATTTGAAACAGCTGTCTAGTTGGTGTTAGCCATCCTCTTCAGATGAGATTGATATTCTAGGCTCGGCTTTTCTGTGTGCAGCCGATTTAACGGTTTAGATAAATAAGGAGCCAGTCGTTTAGCCATCCTAATTTATTGTCAGTTTACATTTTTATTTTCTGTTCAAATTAGTTAACCACAAGTGGTGTTGAATTGTGAGCACCGAGTGAGAGCAGTCTTTGTTTAGTTCAAATAAAAAGGTTATTTAAACCTTCTTCTGTAGTATCTGTTCTTCAAAGACATACCGAGAATTCGCTACTTCGTCTTCATTAAGGTCTATAATATATGCTCCCAAAAAGGCATAGCCTCTACAAGGTTAGTAAGAATGATAGAAGTTTTGACAGGAAAATATAAACGCTAAATCTTTATAATTATTGCGAATGATTCTGTGAAAGATTTAAATATGAGCAAATAAAGAGTAGTGGTATCGTACCATAGGCACTCATAAACATGTTAGCAAGATTTTTATTATTCACGTAATAGACTTTTATTATCTTGTAGAGACATTAGGTTATTTCGAAGTGGGATATGTAGAAAATGAGCAATGCCCTCACCGGGACTCGAACCACGGACCTCTGGAATACGCGCCCAACGTGCTGACCTCTACACCACGAAGGCATGCGAAGAAGGTGGGAGAAATACCCTATAATTCATATTTTTATTAGTCACACCTTCTGCTGTCTTCCAGCGAATTACCCCTAGTCAACCACATTGTTGCACATCGTGTCCGTCTTCCTGTAATATTTGTGAAGAAGACCGCGAAGAAAATATGATTCAATGCCTTAAATGCAAAGCATGGATACGCGACTTATGCGATGGAATTGATGAGCAAATCAAAAAACATCTTCGTGATCTTTGTTGTAATTAATTACATAAATAAATAAATTGAGAAAAAAAAGCTTTCTTAAAATTCTCCACTTTTAAACGTAGTACGACTTGAGCTATACCTAGTACGACTTAGAATACCAGTTGACTAAGTCGTATTAAGTTCGTGTTCATAAATATTATTAATTTTATTTAATAGAGTAGACTGCATGGAATTTTATTGTAATAAATATCAATAATGACAACTCAAGGTGTTACGACCGCATATAATTTTTATTTTTTCTTAGATCCTACGATTTATACCTATATTTCCTTAGGGGATGCGCCTTACTCATTCTTACCCGATATTTTCATTTGATACCCGATATTTTTCATGATTACAATATTTCCATTACTGTGTACGAGAAAGTGATAAATCATACTCTCGCCATTGTTGTTAATAAAGCTCATGACAACAACAATTTGTTAAAAGTGTTCTCTTGGGCGATTTTGGTTTATTGTGGGTGAATAATAACAGTACAAACATATAATACCAAAACTGGAACACATTTGCATCGTTAACTTTCTAAATAATTGTACAGGTATTGGCAAAGTGGCAAAGAAAAATCTCTTAAATGGAAGCTATATATATACATATATTTTCTTTTTCAATTTTCCAAAGTTTACAAAGTTTAGTAGTCTAAGTATTATAATTTTTGGAGCGAAATCGTCTTATACCGGAGCACGTTTCTTCTCTCTTGCGGTTACCTCCATTAAAATAAGTTGTTCCGAATAAAGGAAGAAAATTGTGTTCATTTTATGAGTTGGAATTTGTTTTTTAAATGTAATGCCTTCAACCACCCAAAAGAAAGTTATGTTTCAACATATGGTTTTGTTAATCAGAAAATATGATATACTACTTGACTGAATGGTTCATATTATTGGAATCCGTGTTCAAATTGTCATTAACAGTGTAGCAACAATTGCAGTAATTAACTGCTAGGCTATGCGATGATGACAGATATCAGAGGTACAAGAAAGATCGCAAATAGATGACGGAATAGGGAGAAGATTTGTGGAGATAATAAATGATGATTTGCTGACCTGTCTAAGATTGTAAGTGATATGAACAGTGTGGCAACAACTGCCGTAATTGATTGATAAACTATGGAATATTGGCAAAAGTCATAATTTCAAGAAGAGCGAAATTTAGCTCAAGAAATGGCGAGATGATTAATGGCGATTCATTGACCTGTCCTAGAGAAATGAAGTTTTAACATATTACAGATAGTTCTTTCTGAAGTATGAATTTCAAAGTGAAGAAATGTGAGTGCTAGTAGTTTTCTTAGTTTATTTATTATCATCATTATTATCACAATTACGTACAACCATACTGTGAATCAAATTGTCTAGACCAGGGGCCTCAACCAGCGGGAATTTCGTAATTTCAGGGAGCTAGTAATTACATTCAACTTAACTTCAAGTGCTTCTTTCTCCACCGTTAAATCATTTAACTCTAAATAAACATATATGCATTTTGTAGAGTTTTCGAAAGGGAAGGGGGTGATATAGCAATTGTAAAAGGGTGGCTTGGAGCAAAAGTGTTCGAGAACAACTGATCTAGACATTAACCATTAGCAGTTAACCATATTTTTCAATCTCATGCTAGATAATTTTGGCTTTTGTAGGAATTTGAAAGTAAATTAGGAAACAGGCTTGTAACAAATTAGGCAAATCGACTAAGAAATAAAATGAGGTTTATGTTTCATTACTGCATGATGATAGAAATATATTAGTTTCGTTAATAAATTTCTTTATATATAAACCAATAAATACACGTACAATTCTTAAATTAGGATCATATCTGATTAATTATTTCCTTATGGATATGTACTAATGTAGCGGTTTATTATCATTTAAACACATGTATTCATAATGATCTTTATAATAAGCTCTGTACAGCAAAAACAGTAAATTTAATTATTTTGATCATAAGCTTTTAGTGAGTGAAAATGAGAGATATACAAACACGCAGGAAAATCTTTTAAGCATATTTTAACCTTTTTAAGCATACTTTGTTTCATTTGTATTGAAGCAAAATAAAAATTTCTACCTTCTGCTAGAGCCGTGGTGTTTAGTATACTCATCACTAGCCCTTTGTGGCGAATAAATACTCGAGTAGTGGCTTCTGAAATAAAGGGAACTTAAAACTGAATTTTTAATTAATTAAGTATGAAAAAAGGACAAATGCTTTTCATTATACATATTCAACATTTCAGTATTTTAAAATGTCCTTTTTGCATCCGAAGCACTTTGTTTCGCTTTTATGTGAAGTTAAATTTTAACCTTTCGAGGCAGGATTATGAGATCTTCAAAACCCTTTATACCAGATAAACAGGATAGGATAATAACACAGGATAGGAAGAATAACACAGGATAGGAAGAATAACACAGGATAGGAAGAATTCCAACATTATAATTATGTTGGAATTCTTCCTATCCTGTGTTGTCTGTCTTTTGATAGATCGCTTTCTGTTTGCACAGTTTGCAAAAGGGGAGAAAAGATATCAACAATACATGGAAAATAAACGCTTTTTTAAGCCACAAATACTATTGGTCGTCCTGAGCCCAAATGGTTCCTGTAATATACTAGAGGTTTTTTAATAGTTACTAATGTATTTTTTTTATCCTAAGCAATCATTTGCTCTGAATTTTAATTATACCGCTGTCGTTCGCTCATAGATAATCAGTGATAATATTGTAACTAAGCGTATTTTATTCTAATAATTCTGAAAATTGAAAAATTTCTCTGAAAGCTAAAGTTTAACATGCAGAGTCATTAGGTTATTTTGAAGTAGGAAACATGAAAAATGAGCAATGCCTTCTACGGAAGTCGAACCTTGGAGCTCTCGAATACGCGGCGAGTGTGCTATCGTTACACTACGAAGGCCTGCTGGAAGGAGGGAGAAAATACCATACATATTCCCAATTTTAAACTACGACTGGAGATTAGGGGACCCAGCCACCAAATCCTGGTGGTGAAGAATCATCATCTACCACCACCTTTTAGTTCGGGTGCCACTGTAGAGGTAATAGGTTATTTTGATGCTGGAGACATGAAAAATGAGCAGTGCCCTCCCCGGACTCGAACTTGGACCTCTCGAATACGCGCCGAGTGTGCTACCGCTACACCATGAAGGCATGCAGAAAGGATGAGAAAATGCCTTATAAATATTATGAATGTAATTTTAGTTAAAGCAAACGAATTCATTTCATGCGTTCTGGTGAACGAGCATTGACTGACAAGTGTTTGATTATACACATATGACATGCATAATATTTTTAATGGTCAAAATTTACTGGAGAACAAAACTTATCGACTGTATCATTCATGACTTGCAGTCGATTCTGCTCATTGTTTTATGTAGTTAGTTCCCGCTTTTGCTCTAACAGTCGTAGAGTTTGACTTGCTTTGGAAGCATAACTAATATCAAACTCCTAACAGATGTAAAACGAATGATCACTGTGCTGAAGTAACTACAGAGACTCGAAAAGGATTAAATCAACTTTTTTTATTTAACAGAACTTAGAACATAAATGTACTTCTCGTGCTTACAGAAATCAACCACCATTTGTGGCGATGCAACTAAAGCAACAGGCAAATTTAAATGAAAACGTAGACTAGTTGTCAGAGACTGCACAATTAAATTTAAATCGAAGTTGGTTCAAAACTCTCACCTTCGTAACAATGTAAATGTCGGCAGAAATAAAGCAAAGCCAAATAATTACAAACTTAAAAGGGATGGTAGAACTAAAGTTACGTGGGCTCGAGAGGCAGAAACATGCTGGGTCTGAAAATATGAAAAGCTCAGCTTAAATACTCTGTCACTCATTCACATTTCTGGTGAGGAAACCGAAAAGACAAGTTATTGTAAAGGCTGAAATTATAAATAACTGGTTAATTTAAATTATGAATGCTACATAATAAGCTTGCCGTCCATCCGGTATAGTGGTTAGCGTCGCTGACTGCCGTGCCGAAGGACCCGGGTTTGAATCCCAGACAAGGCACGGATGTTTGTAAATGTATAGTGTCGGTGCGGCATGGCGACACTTTAAATATGCGGAGACCCGAAAGTCCTCTTGTGTGGTTTGGTGGAAGGAGAGAGGAGAGGGAGACCCTCGAATCTGTTCTCCCGCTTGCTCTCCATAAAAATTAGGGGCGGAACTGAGCAAAATCGCCTCTAAGGTGCTCAAGGCTGTTGCCAGCGACAGGCGCATTTTGAGCTCGTCTTGCCACAGGGAATTTCGTAGGCTTGGGTTGATTTTGATGTCAGACAAGTGAGCATAAGTAACTACAACAGCAACACATTTGTATGGTTGTAGCTTTGTATGTTTTTTTTAATCCCCAATGGCGGGCCCTCAGCCGACTTGGCGACTACGAAGGCCAGAAGTGGTGCCGACTTTATTATGGAGGCACCAAATGGGTGGGCCACCTTTGCCTCCTATGAAAAGACGGATGCCTTCTCCGGGATTCGGACCCGGGCTCTTTGGTATCGCAGTAGGCTTCCCTAACCACTATATCGTCTAGGAGGCGTAAGCTTTGTGTGTAATATTCTTAAGTTGAAAGTATTTATATCTACATATTGAAGGTTGAAATTTCATTTTCTACCGAGGAAAGCGTTCTTGAGAATACATCCTGATTGTTTTCATATACGTTTAAGTTTCTTACTTGATTTAGATTGATCTTTAATATTGTTTGAAACACTATGTAAAAGAAGCCTATACACTTGTCCAACAAAATAAACTGTCTGAGTTAAGTAGTAGTTTTCACGCCATTAATTGCTAGCCTGCAACAAATAGATGGATTGTAGCAGATGCTGAATAGGCTAAATTCCCTCTAAAGACCACATTTCTTGAAATATACGGTTTGAAACGCGGCGATCATCTTCCATACTCCCCACGATAACATCTCAAAAGGACTGAGATAAAAATCTTTCGAAAAGATACAATCCTATATGAAAAATTATTATCAGAAGATTAAACAATCGTTGGTGTGAAGAGGGGGGGACTAAATTTCAACAACCTTCCGATGGCCAGAGGTATACTCATCAATCTCATTTCGAGAAACACAGAAGTTAAACGCGGGAGAAACATTCATTTCTTATAATTACATTTCTCGAGCTTCTGTAATCATAGTGTTGTATGCTGGGATAAGTAGCTAGCTAACTGTGGACGCCTTGTTTGATGTGGGGTAGGAACGGCTCCTTGTGTGGTCAATTTTCCCATCTGCTCCCTTTAATAATGGCACTGAATGAAGCGAAGATTAAATCAAAGTGAAAATTGAAATATTTTTGTTTTTTTATTCCTGACAATTACCTAGGCTTCTGATGTACTTTTTTGTGTTGAAAGAAATGAGAGGAAACCGTGTGAAACTTTCTGAAACTCTGATGGGTAAAGGATGATCATATTATTACCATATCTCATATTATCTATTATCACTTATCACCTTCCCCGCCCGGGATATTTTAAGTATAGCTGAAGGCTGCGGCAATGAGTTCTGTAATGAGCAGACCCTGGCATCAACAAATCTAGTAATACCTTTGCACAATATATCGTGGTTCTTGACAATTATCTAACTAGAATCTCATCAAAAATGTTGTAAAAATACCAAATGAATGCTGTTTTCCTTCTTTTTCGTGATGCATTTTTATTGCGATGCAAGTGCTTATTCCAAAAGTTCTCAAAATGCATGCAATTAATACTTTTATATTTATATTTTACGTAATATATTATATTTTATATAAATATATAATATATTATATCTTAAATAAATATATATATATTTTATGCATAATTGCGAAGGCCTTAAAGTCCATCGCTGTTGTACTTTCATCCTCGTTTACTTTAATCATAAATTTTTACTACTCAAGTATTAAATAAATTTTTTTCCCAATATGAAAAATGTCTGAATTTAAACAAATTTCAATTTTTTCCCTCCTTCCTCTTTTCCCTCCCTCTTTTTAGCATAGGATTATTTTCCTCCATAACGGTCTGATGGTAAAGCAAAAATTAAGATGCTATTTGAGGTGTACGCGAATGCTTATATCTTCGAAATTACAAATATTACATCCCAAATACATCATTAGAGGAAAGAGCAACTTAACAAACATACGCCAAAAAATAAAATAAAATAAAAAATTGAGCAAGGGGTATACGAATAGTAACGCGCCAAAAATAGCGAAATTTTGGTGAAGCTCCATTTTGGTGAACTCGTACTTAGAGTCATTAGATTATTTTGAAGCAGGAGACGTGAAAAATGAACAAATGAACAGTGCCCACGCCGAGACTCGAACCTGGACATCTGGAATACGCTTCAAATGTGCTAATCATTACACCACGAAGGCATGTTGAAAAGAGGGAGAAAATACCTTATATACTCCCCCTTTTAAAGAGAGATTGGGGATTAGGGGACGCAATCGTCAAATCCTGGTGGTGATGAATCATCATCCACCACCTTTTAGTTCGGGCGACACTGTAGAGTCATTAGATTATTTTGAAGCAGGACAAGTGAAAAATGTGCAATGCCCTCGTCGGGACTCGAACCTGGACCTCTCGAATGCGCGCCTAATGTGTTAACTGTTATATCACAAAGCATGCTGAGAGCAGGGAAAAATACCCTATAATACTTCCAACTGCAGCTGTGTTTTAAATGACGAAATTATTCATGTTTTGGCAATGTAAAATTTAAAAACAATTTGGACAAATAACAACAAATAAAGCTAACCTTTAATTCCGTCTCCCGTTTCCTATACTTATATTTGGGAATGCTTTACACTCGTACTCGGAGAAGAATACTTGGGAGAGAATTTAGGATCTCTTAATGCATACTCCCAACAATCCGCGGATCATAATTTAAGAATGCCTGTTTTATGTGTTACAAAATACTGTAGAATTTATACGTGTTACTAATAACAGGCAGCAGACATAAAACCTTTTTGTAACACATTTGTGCACAAACGCGCTTATGATATACATACTTTTCAGAATTTCTTAGCTATTTTAATTGCCACATACGTGATGTCTACACGTGAAACATTGCAGACGGATTTTGTTTGCAGAAAAAAGGCATTGTACAAAAGAAATCTCTAAGAATCTTTGCGAGGATTGCATAATTACATAAACGACCTTCAAGCGAATGTGCATATATACTACATTCTGAAAGAAGGAAAACGCAAAGATGTCAGTGTCCGGTTAAATGTTTCTCTGTTAACCAAGGTTTACTCATCTTCTGCGATACAGGAACTTTTAGCAATTTCTGACCAAACGGGCATTTACGAAATGAATCGTAATTTAAATAGCGAAGAGAGGGGGCGGGAAGGAAATGTTCGTAAATGTCTCAAAGATTACAAAGGCAGAGAGTATCTGTGGTAACTGATTTGTAGATCATTGAACTTAGTCCTTGTGAGGAAAGAATAGTGCGGATCTTGTGCAAGACTCTAAGCGAAATAAGAGCCTCGATGACAAAATATACCTAGCGTGACAACAGAATGGCACCCATTAACATACCTGCAAAGGATTAAATGCGTATTTTATTTGAAACAAAACTGGAGTAACCGAGTATGATATGATTGTTTTTGGAAAGCGAAGCAAAAAGGGATTCGTTTAAGTTCAGTTTGTATTAAATGTATTATTTGCAAGAGAGGAAGAAAATATGTAATTGATTGACAGGGCAGTAAAAACTTTTAGCTCATTTTATTTCCAGTGTTTTATTTCATTAGTTTCTCTATAAGTTTGTTGATTTGTTTGGGTCAAACCTTGGATTAATTTTTGGCTCTCTCTAATGAGTCAGTTTTCTTGAAATTTTGCACAAACTTACATGCGGTGACAAATACTGCACATCGCTGTTTTCAAAATTCGATGCAGATTTTTTATTGGGTAAATTCTGAGTTCCTGGCGCATATCATTGCTTAACAGTCAAACTAATAATCGTTGAATTTTGATCTTGCATTATTGGACACTTTGATAACCTTCGAAATGAAGTTTTTTGGAACCTCTGAGACAATTTAATTAATCTCGGTTACTTTTCAAAAACCGATTTGTCCCCTTCTTGACGGAGTTTAAATTGAAAATTTAACTGTCATTGTAAACAGTGTCAGCAGCCCGTGATTTTAAGCGATGAAATCGGATTTTTAATTTAAACAGTTAAGTTAATTGAATGCAACCGCACGTCATCGGACAGCTCGAGAGACCTTGAAAAATGACGACGTCATGTACTTCAGTGCTAAGCTTGTAGAGATTAGTAAGCTTTTCGAACGGAAATCCTGGGCAGTGTTTATGTTGATGAGCTGGAAAAATGACATAATCATTCTACTACACCTCAGGAAATGCCTAATCGGCAAATGCCCAGGATTTAGAAAACTATTTCAAACTGATAATGAAACCTGAAATATACATGTACTATGCTGTTATTTTTTAAAGTCGTTCGTTCGAAGATTTTTTGCAGACTTTCGAACAATGATATACTGAACTGACGAGGAAATGCTTGAGGGAGTAAATAATTCTGCAAAGAAGGTGGGTTGTATTCAATGCAGATATACACAAGGATGTTATTACAGAGTTTTGAGAAAGGGGGAAATAATTTAGGATGCGAATGTACTTCCGACCCTAATGAATTCGCGGAATTTAGGAATCAGATATTTTCTCTTTCTGTAGTCATTTCAGGTTGTGATTTTTGAAGTGAATATCGAAGACTTTAGTAAATCGCAATTGCTTTATCTCAAATATAGTTGATCTAGTATTCCTTTTAATAGTAAATATGGTTCCTGCCAAATGAAACCAACATAGTGCTGGTTTCAAATGCAAACTCATTGAGCTTGCGAAATATAATGGAAATTGTGCCGGAGCAAGGATGTTTGTTATTGGTGGAAGCTTCATACGTGAGTGGAAGAAAAATCACTTTACAATAATTAATACGCCAAAGAATGAATGTGCTTTGCGGAAAGGAGTAACAAAATGGCTTATCGCAGAAGAAAATGTTGCGAACTGGGTCCTAGAAAAGACCAGAATCGCCAATAACAGCATTTAGGTACGTGTAGAAATCAGATTTTTGTATGCTCAACTTTTCCTTATTTTTAAATCTATCATTTTTATATCCAGCGTATAACGCGTAATTTTCTATCTAAATTTTTGTATTAAAAATGCGCGTTAAACGCCGGAATATACGGTAATTGATGTCAATTTTTATTATAGGTAGAAATACTAACAAAATAACTGATATTTTATTTACATTTGCTATAATAAAAATTTCATCATTTTCGTAATGTAACGAAGATTTTGTATTTACTGTACAATTAAGTTGAACCTGCCGTACTTACTGTATAATTAATTACTGTACTTGCTGAATTTACTGTATAATGAAGTGTACTGCACTTAGTGTACAATTAAGAATTAAGTTACTGTATAATACTGTACTTACTGTACAATTTTGTATTTACTGTAAAATGAAGTACAGCTTAATACAGAAAATTAAAACATCATCTTAGTAATTATCCTTTTTCTCTACAATTAAGAGAAAAATTGCCACTTCGCCAAGAAGCGAATTTTAATTAAAACGATATGAACAATGAATTGCAATATGAAACTTAGAATATGAAACTAATAACTGTTTATAATTGCTCATCCCTTTTACGTATTCCAATTAGCAAAAGTATGCTTATCATTGCCAACAGTGTTTAAATAATGAGTGCGTTTTTTTGAATATATCGGACTGGCGTACTATTCCCCTTTCAATCAGTGCGATCGTATAATACGATGACGTCATTTTTTTGTGAATCTCAGCACCTGGCGACGATGACAGCAGTCACCAAATGATGACGAACCACACGAGGACTAAAGTAACAATAAAAATATACTCTAATATTACAAATACACATCCCAACATCTGCCACATCCATCCTTACCGTCCGAAATTCTCATTACCTCCCCCTTTTCGAAGCGCACGCAATCCAATGAGAATTCAGCAACTGCTGCTTTCGACCAATGCGCAGCGAGACCCATAGCTGGGTGCCCCCGTGATGGTAAACATATTACCCGATTGTGGGGGTGGATAATACGGTCAGGTGTCTTCACCAGGCGTGACACGATCGTTTTCGGCTACCTGAAGAGCAACATGGGACCCGGTATTGACCTTTTCGCTGGCACCCCACCTGGATGGTCTGTAGGGTTGTTGCCGCAAATTACACGCTCTCCGTGGCCAGGTTTTTACGCCAAATGTATTATTTTGAGATAATATGCTCGTTTACAGAACGCAGTGTCCATTTCTAACACTGCGATATAAGGAAATTTAGAATTTCTTTTCGCAATAACAAATTGTAGTTGTAACGGCAATTTATAGTAAACAATAATTACTGCTCACACGAAGAGAAATTTTTTCCCGTGGCAATTTAGAAAATATTTTTTTAACTAGATATGTTATTAAAAACATCTTTTGTCAATAATTATTGTAATACTATAAAATGTTCATAGCAACATGCGTTAAAAATTAAACGCATTTCAAATTAGGTCAATTAGATATGTGTTGCTGTTCTGCCGTATCTTGTTCATTTGACAATAACATCAGATTAAGGCCACAAACTTTATTTTTTAGTCAGGAGTGCAAGATTGAGTCTACCATTGATATAGGCACCTTATATGTGACGGTACATCTTTGCCCAGCTCGTTCCTAATTTTGAGGGAGAATACTTCGGTCCAAAAATCTCCCAGCTCTCTTGCCCTATCGCCAACCCACTTTAAAGGACTTTTGATTCGTCGTATATTTAAAGTACCATCACGTTGTAAATACTCTGTATATATACAAACAGCGAAGCCGTTGCCGAGATTCGAACCTGGGCTTAACGGTATACAACGCTAATCACTATGCCGACCAGAGCGACATCAGTTAAGTATGTTATATGTTATTAAAAATAAAGATATAAATTGCAGTCAATTCTCGATATACAGGGGACGGATAACAGTGCTCCACCAAAATAAATAAATAAATAAAATAAAATAAAATAAATAAGTCTCATGTGGATATCCCATGACTTTTATAAGGCCTATTGAATTATGCATATTTTTTGCTGCTCTTTATTTAAACTTATTTCCTCGAACTATTCTAACTTAATAAACGGATTCTTCTAAGTAAGAAGCCCACCAGCGGCCGAGCGGTAAAAACGCTGAACACTGGTAGTTCGGTCCGAGGTTCGAATCCCGCGAACGGGCTGGTTGCATGGGCGTTTTCGTGGTTTTCCCCATGTGTAACGTGTATACGAGAAAGTTTCCCTTAGAAAGTCCTCCACGAAGGCATCCCTCCCCTTAGGCAGATAGCCCTCGTGTGCTTTGCCATAATTGAATAACATAACCTTCTAAGCAAGTTGAAAATGGCATTGAAAAATGCAAATTTTGAAATTAAATATTCCGTTGAAATTTTGTCATGCGGGACTCAAACTTCTTATAATTTTATTTTTTCGTAAAGAGTATAAAACTTTCCTATATATATGAATAGGGACCGGAAGACCGTATTAAAAGTTGGAATTCATTATTTAGGGGAAATAAATTTTTTAAAATTTTATCTTGCTACAACAGCAAAATTTTCATCATTTAAAATACTTCTGTAATTGAGAGTATATGACTACAACCTACGATTGCGAAAATAGAGGCCGGGTAAGAACTTTTAAGCCAGGTAAAGGAGGAGTGTTTATATATATATATATATATATATATATATATATACACACACACACACACGTTTCATAGTGCCGACTGCGATAAAAACGGGAGATGCGCAACTAGATGTTGTAGCAGTCTCGTATACAAAATGTTAACGTTCTACGGCGAATCGTTTTTAAATTACGCAAGACACATACATACGCATCTACAGAGGTTACGAAAAAATTCCCTTCGATTCCATTTTAAATCCAATTTATAATCCGTTTTTAAAAAAAAGAGTTCTGTATTCTATCCGCAAGGACAGACCTCAAACAAAAAATTATTCTAAATGGATTCAGGCATGGTCAAAATAGATATTTCCGTTGAAATATGATACCCGAAATATTTCTAGATTATAATACTTTCTTTACTTGGTGCGAGGAAGTAAAAAAAGTAAAGTTTATTTACTGCGGAATGATGGAACATTTACTGTCATAAAAACCATTAGCGTAAAGCAAACTGTATAAGGAAAAAATAAAAAAGTGCTTGGGATAACAGGTGTAATAGCAGGTGATGTCATATAGTATTAGGAAATTATTTTTTCCCCACAAACTGTACGTAATTTACTTGTATGTAAGCCAGAATGTATAAACATTTCGGATACGTACCGTGTATGGATATTATTAAATCATCCTTTAAAAACAAACAGCCAAATGTAAGCTATATAGTATAAAAATACAAGAGTAATAGAAGACAATTTTTCCAAGCACCTCTTTGGTTTGAATGCTGGTTTCTTTAACATAACCAAGTGAATTTAAACTGCTTGAAAATACAAACAAGTAATTAATAATATTATTCTATTAATTATAACGCGGATTAATCCTGTCTGCCGTGTTATTTTAAATGCTTTTGAATTAACCGGGATTTGAGGTAGCCTCGAACGTCGGGCCCTAAGCAATTGGGAACTGGTTGTGTTAAAAATCATATTTATTGCTTTTAAATTACTCAGATGGGGGCGAATTTCATACCTTCAGGGGCAGTTAGCCTTTTATTTATCTGTTAAGCACTTAGTTATAACTTATGAATCAAAAATACAACTTTTATTCAAGTTTTGGTATTTATCAATATTCTCTATGCTTCTTGTTGATTAAAAAATAATTTTAATTTACACGAAATTATGTATGTATTTTTCGAGTTTTTGAAAGGAAGATGAATTGATCTAGCAATAGTAAAAGCGGTGTATGGGGCTAAAAAGGTTGAAAATTACTGTACTAAATTCTTTCTGTTCGTTTGACCATCATTTTTTGAAGTATGGTCTTGATTTTGTTTTGCCAGGTCAAGACTTTATATACTGAAAGAAAAAAATATGCTTTATGAAAAACATAAGAAATTGTAAAATACAGGGTGATCCAAAAGTCGCGGACCAAAAATCTTTTTACTTCGTGCGAGATGGGAAAACTCATTTTCATTCTGTACCAAACAAATGATTTTAAAGCTAATAGCATGAAACTGCAGTTAGAACTGCAAATGATTATATTACTTGCAAAAATAGAGGGATGTCATCCATGGAAACAGTTTATCGTTAATATGCATTTCAGGGTTTCTACAATTTTTGAAAGTTTGATGTTCTTGACTTTTGGATCGCCTTGTTTTTCTGACTGCATATAAAAGAATAAAAGGAGTGCTAAAGCAGTATTCCGGTCTCCATATATTCATCAGCAAATAGGCTTTATCACCTAGTCTTAATAACAGTTAAAGAGAACTGATGGACATCTTTGACAGACCAGTATTCAGAAAACTTCTTTGAAGAAACTCCGAATTCGATCCAAAGAATTTCACAAGTTTTTCTGTTTAAAAGATGTGGGAAAGATTTTGCTTCTTTTAATGGCTTTAGGAATAAATTATTTTATTTTAATGTTTCATTTTTATGTTATATCCTCCTCCCTAAATGGACAGTAGCTCAAATAAGCTTCTTAAACTATGTATTGTTACGATCTTAACTAATATGTAACACTATCCTAACTATTTTTTTTTTTTTTAATTTAGTTTCTCTAGAGTTTATCTCGTATTGCAGAAAAAGCTTTAATCAGCTTATAACGAAAAGAAAAATATTATTAAGCCTAAATTTTAAGAAGATAATTACGTATGACGACAATACATAAGATTCTAATATCATGGCCAAAGTAAAGATAGTCATAAAAGTGCCCAGTATATAACAGTCAAATAAAACACGGCTATTAAGTATTGATCAGTGAAGATTAATTGGTGACCCAAAAGCGATAAATCGCCAAATCTGGCTAACTTTTATTCGTACGGAAAACAAGGTGCGAGTGAGTCAAAAAGCCCGGATAGGAAGCACTTCATTTTTTGTCCCTTTCACCGTTCCGCTATCAAGTGATGCGGGGAGAAGTGATGTGTAATGTACGCGGAGTCACCTTTGTCAAGTTATGAAGAATAGGGAAGAGGGGGGATGGTAGCCACAATTAGTTCGCTGTGTTGAGAGAAATTTACCAAGTTGGGGAGCTTCTGGGAGCGGATATTGATGGATTTATTGCACGTGATGTTATATTCTTGTTCAGCGACAAGCTAGAACCTGTCGTGCAACTGACAATTGCATTAGCTTTTTGAGGAGAGAAAAATGAGGAAATATATAAATATTGCATGAAAATACAAACAACCTTTTTTTAATTATAAAATAAGTATGCAGAATGTTCCTACAGATAATTTGAAAGAATGAAGTAAAGCACATAGCCCTGTTTAGTTACAATTCTCTTGAAAGGGATTACTTGAAAATCCTGTATTTGTGTGCACTTACATTTTCCTGTTCCCTTAAGAATGTTTAATATTTGGAGAATTCTCGAACTGAATAGGTGTTGACAAAGACGAACTTTACAGAAACTAAATGTTTAAGAAAATAGGGCAGACAGTTTTAGTGTATTTGTCATATTTACATAATCCAATTCTCTCTTTTTTAACTGTGACGTTGATTCTTTAGAAAATATATTTCTATCACAAGCCCAAAGGAAAAATTTCCCCAGAAGGGCTGTTAATTTAGTTTTGGCATTTTGCGTTGTTCACTATGGAACTGCATTTCACTTTTCAAATTGTTGCCACCAAATACTGAGCCCTACATTATATTTAAATAAATTAAATAATGAAGAATCTGCATGAATGTATGTATGTTTCTCGCATTGCGAAGAAAGAACGGTACCCAGAAACGTCAAATTTTGAATAGCGTAGTCCTCTACTCGAACATGGGCATCTAGAAACCCAAATTCGGAATTTGTTTTACTATCTATTTTATATTTTGTAAAACTTTAACGAATTTTTAATTAGCAAACTCTGCGATTTCAAAGCCAACAACAGCAACACTGTCGCACGAGACTATGTATCGGAAATTCTAAAAATATGCTGTTTTTAAATATTTTGTGATATTGCTGTTGAATTGAATTTTATGGTTTAAGAGCGAAGAACGTGATGTTTAATAAATGAAGGTAATGCACGTAATGTTAAAAAAACGCCCCTTTGAGCGTAATATAAAATCTGAACGCTTCCAGATTTATTATTATTATTATTATTAATTTTGGTTTCGTCAAAAATTTTGAACAATAGTCTTGTATATACTTTAAATTACTGCATCTTTTTGATTTCCGGGGTCTTTACTTGAAAAATTCTATTAAATATACTTAAGAAAGCGTGCGGTTCTAAAAATATTCAACAGTATTTCAAATTTTTGAAATAGGCAAAGAATTAATTCTATTTACTTTACTTTCAACTATTTTGATACACTGAATTCTGTTGTATAAAAATTCTGTCATAATCATGTCTTATTTCTAATCTGGCTAAGAAAGCATCTTGTTAAAGAAAACTGAATTTTGATTGAATTTCAAAATTTTATAAGAAAATTCATTTGAATTTTAAACAAATATTGTCTATATTGTCTATTATTTAATGTTATTTAACAGCGATATTTATCAAAGATGTGTATACGCATTTTCAAGAAAAGTTAATTGTATTTTAAAATTGCAGTATAATTTAAATAGAAGATAATTATGCATTCAAAAGAAAACTGTCAATATATAGGACTTAGTAAAGTGGGAAATTTTATAACTCAAAAACGTTTCAAATGGAATAAAGTGCAACTATAAAATTTAATAACAACTTTGCATAATGCGTTTTTGTTTTGGTTTGGTTTATTTGATAACGGCAAAACACGTTAGAGCTATTTGCCTAACAGCAGGGAGGCCTTCCTGGAAAATGTTTGTAAGGGAAACTAGCTCGTTACACATAGGGAAAACCACGAAAACTCCTGCACCCAGCCCGCTTGCCTGGAGTCGAACCCAAGTCAAAACTACCAGTGTTCAGCGAATTCACCGTTCGGCTGCTTTTGGGTCTTTATGTAACGCGGAACCACAGTTAATCGGGAAAAGAAATTTTGACTATATTAGTCCGAAGGGGCTTTTAGTCTCCGAAGGACTATTACTTTCGTCTGAATCACTTTTCAAACTTTTGCCACCAAATCTTGCTGCCCTGTATTATATTTAAAGAAGTTAAATAATGAAGAAGCTGCCATAAATATTTATATATTTCTCCAAATGTGATAAAACAACGGTACTTAGAAACATTCAATTTTGAATAACGAACGTTTCCACCCGAAAATGCGCATCTGGAAGCCCAAATTTGGAATTTGGAATTTGTTTTATCATCTATTTCATATTTTGTAAAACTTTAATTTGTAAAACATAACGAATTTCTGATGAGCAAACTCAAAACGATTTAAAAGCGAGTAATGCTACGGGGAAAAAAAAGAAAACCTTTTTAGCTGCAGCGCGCGGATTTGTGTATCGAAAAGCTCATTTTAAAATTATTTTGCGACATTGCTGTTGAAAGTGAATTTTATGGTTTAAGGGCGAAGAACGTGATATTTAATAAATAAAGGTAACACACAAAATGTTAAAAAATGTTAAAATCTGAAACCTTTCAGACTTTTTTTATTATTATTTTTATTTATTTATTTATTTATTTTTGATAAGCAATGCGCAATCTTGATTTCATAAAATATAACATTTTTCATTTTCGGCAGTAATGTTATACTATTGGAGAAAATTAAGAGATGGAAATCATTTTCCCACATTTCTCCTAAAATACCACTCAAAACCTGGACAGTTGGACGTCATATAATATCACTGTGCGCTGGTGGCTCTGAAAGGAGTTTACATATTCCTGTGGCCGTCATTACGCCAGCAGGAGGTGCAAAGGTCCACTGCTTAGCCCATTCAGCGCTGTAAATCAGCTGTGGTTTTTACAGTGTTTTTTTTAATAACCTTGTTGTTTTTTGCTGTTTCTGAAATGAGTATACGTCATCGCTTAGACGAAGATATGAGCAGGAGAATCGTGGGTAGGCTTGAGACAGGACAGTCTCAAGCTCAGGTTGCAAGAGAACTGGATGTAACACCAAGTGTCATCTCTAAATTGTGGAATCAGTTTAAAGTCAGAGAGAGGGTGTCCAAAGAACCAGGACAATGTCGCTCGAGAACTCCAATGATCGGTATTTGGTACTTTTAGCCAAGTACCAGGGGATGTCTACAGACACACAACCATCCTATTTGCATTCCACTCACTCCTTTCCACAAAAGAGAGGGTTTACGATGGTTACATACAGCACTAACACTTGGCACAGCTTCAGTGGGCTAATGTTCTCTTCACGGATGAGTCCAGATTCAGTCTACAACATGATTCTTGGCGATTATTAATATGGAGTTAATCTGGGAAAGCTATACCATCCCAGCAATATCACGGAAAGTGTCCAGTATGGTGGTGGAAGAGTGATGGTCTGGGCGTTCATAAGATATCAGTACACCGCTTCATGTGTTCGACACTGATTCCGTGATTGCCAAGAGGTACAGGCAGTATTTTTTGCGTTTGAATTAAATCTCTTATATTTGCAATAAATAGAAAAACTGTAAATGAAGGAGGGGGACTCTTCAGGATTTTTCCTACCCTCTCCATTTCTGCCCCACCTGGCTACACTGAAAACAGGCAATAACAATCAGTTAATAGCAATCAGGAGAGGGAAATCTCGCTACCGGCTCATGTGCAGTGGGGCGTGCGAATCAAACTCTCGCTCTTCCCCTTTTCATCCCCTCTGTTTCGAGTGTGGGGAGGACAGTGCGTGTCTCCGTTACTCTTACTTATTATTCAGGAATGGCGACTTTGGACACCCCCGCCACAAAGTATCGCCTATAACGGCTGTATTGGAACTATTGAGGAGTATATTGTTCTTTGTGGCTGGCGCTGTTTTGTCTGCCTGTTTGGATAAGGGGCGGGAGATGAAGCGAGATCTGTTGATACCGGAGCTTTTGCTTGGCAGTTAAAGCCGCAGATACAAACGGTAATCAATACGCAACTTTGAACTGATTTTCTTTATTCGAGAAACTGCGATGTCATGAAATATATATTTATAATTAAGCATTGTTAAACGGAAGAGCTATCGCTTAAAGCAAACCATTTCCTTTTCAAGCACTTAATATTTTTGATTTATTTATATCATAAATGTGTTTCTTCAATAAGATTATTTCGTTAAAACATAAGCTGTAAGGTTTTAGCTAAACTAACAAAGTTTTATTTAAATTTAAATCTTTCAATCCCTTCTCATTTTCAGCTTCCCGTTAGAAGAAGCGCGCGTTTTCAGCTTTATGCTAATTTGAAGAGGAGCCAACGACTATTTAAACGAAAGGTAGAAACCTCTCAGGGTGAGAGAACTTTTAGTCTCAGACCACGATCATTCTATTCGACGTTCTCCTGACTAGCTAGCATTTAAATTCTAAGCCATAGTGCTTTTACGTGATTGCTTATTGAAATAATTTCAAGTGCGTCAGTATTAGTAAATCTTGCTACGCCCATTTAGTTTAGAGGCCAACCTCGCGTTATAGCTCTACGAGCAAAAACTATTTAATTTCTATTTAGCTTTAGTTTTAAATTTATCTGATTGTTCATTTTAGACCCAAGTGTGGTCTTTTACTTTCTGTATCCCTCCCGAGTTGGGAAGTGGATGTACATAATTGTGATTTAATAAAAGAGGATTTTAAATCCTTTCAAGTGCAGTTCTTCTACCACTGAATCACAGTATTCTACCACAGAACATAGCTGCATTCAGCTCCCTGTTCCAGATCAGTCGAAGATGTTTTCCAAGAGCATGCACCGAACACTCAGTCCTGACAAAGCTTACAGATAAGAAAAGAAATAATTTCTCAGTAATTTTTTTAAATGCATTCCAAATTTTAATAATGAATTTAGAAAAATTAAAATACCTTTAAAGCCGCTATTACAAACGTTATTTTGTATAATGATTATCACCTAATGCTGGTTTTTATATCATGTTTAGACACCTACGGAAAAATAGTTTTCTGTCTTTCCTAAATGTACAAATAAAATTTTGAAAAGATTCAAAATGCAACACAATTTAAACCTCTATCACACATGGTAGAATTTTAATTATTAACTTTTTCACAGCTCTTAAAACAGCTAATTTGCGAAAAGGATTAGGATATATTTTGAAATATAATAGTAGATTCTATGCTTAGGTGTACTTCCAAACTTCCAAAACATAAACATAATTCCAAAATATAACTTTAATTCGAAATTTGAGCTTTAGCAATCTTTATTCAATGGAATACATTTAAGAAAGAGTTATAATTTATGTTATGTGTTTTATGGAATAGACATTGCTTGCATTATAATAAATAAATAAATAAATAAAAATGCCCGTAACCATCACTCGACCATCGCCGTGCTTGAAATCATATGCAATATGCAATTGAAAGATGTAGTCGTTGGCTTTATGCGCAAAGGGAATGAATTTTGGATTTTACGGTATATACAGAACTGGTGAAAGTCAAAAATTTATCTAACGAATGTTGAAACCTTGTATAATGTGTATACTTGCATTAAATGCAGTCAGACAATGTGTAGAAAGGCATCTGAAATAACTTTAATTTTATTTGATTGCAAATATGACTTTTACAGAGATTCTAACGATTATTTGCTAAAACATTAGAAGTTTTCGTGACTTTTCGACCGCAGGTACTTCTTGAAAATTTTTCAAGTCTCTTGTGAAATAGTTCAAAAAATTGTTGCTCGAAACAAGGTTCTACAGAAATGGTATATTTTATTTCTGTCATGCAAAATAAAATAAAAAATAAAAAAATACCTTTAAAAATCACCGCATATTCAATTTGGAATATATCACATGCAAAAACAAAAAAATCAGAACTACACTGGCAAAGAAAAGAAACAAGGCACAAAATATGCCAAAACAAATATGAAATTACATCTTTCTTTTCATCGTCAACAGGACATTGATGCGACGAAAGGAGTAGATAAACAAAAAAGCTTGTTTCTAAATTGCCAAACACAAATTAAAGTTTAACACTTAAAAATAATCTTCGAAAAACAATAAAAGTAATCTGTGTTGTTATCAGTTCAATCCTTACGGCCGAAACAATCAGTACAAAAAATTGCAAAATTATAGCACCAAAAAAAAATGTGGCGCATTAAAAAAAGATTGCCAAAAAATAGACAAATTTATAAAATTATTTTGAGTAGATTGAGATCAAAAAATGAAACATGCAAAAATAATAATGCAAAACTTGAAAAGAAAACCTTATATTAATTTATTATTTCAATATTTGAAAAAAAGAATATGCAGATTTTGAAAATTTGCACGCCGGATTAAAAAACAGCATAAATCATAAACACACAATAAAACTGTATATGCATTTGAAAAGAAAAAAAATTAAACTGAACTAAAAAATCTGATATGTACAACGCATGACTTCCTTATAAGGAATACTGAATTACACGGAATTTTCCTGCATTTGAATAAGAAAAAATTAGTTAAAAGAATTAAAAAAAAAAAAGTGAAAATTTGATCAAAAAACATAAAATGAAAAATAAAAATAGAGGACTTAGTTTTTAAAACCTGTGACACAAGAACAACAAAAATTCTGAAATGAAAAAATATATTCGCCTGTATAATAACAAAGGCAAAATGAGTTAGTAATGAAGTTAGAAAAACTACGAATTTTAAACTGAGTAAACTCAATAAGAATAATTAGAAAAAAACCTCTGCTGTGTCATAAAATAATGTAGCAGTAAAAATGAAAACTTCGAAAAAAGAAAAAAACACAGAATTACCTGGATTAGGAATTTTTTTAAATGATGTATTTATTCTTTTTTTTTCCCTCTCATGAAACTGCAAAGTATTTTTCCACAACAGTGAATAAAATTCTTTTGTTTTAACTAGGACAGTTAAAATCATCCCCCCCAAAACCAGTTATCTGTATTTTACTTAACCCTTGGATCGCAAAAAAGAGCAGTGTGTGTATTTAACTAATTAAACGTGCTTCCTTTTAGATCCAGAAAACACCGAGAGGCGAGAACATCAGAGAGGGGATGGAAGTGAACATTCTGCGGTCCATCCGCCCCCTCTGGTACCCATCCATAACAATGAAGACCCTGCCAGGGATCAAGGCTCAGCTCCTAAGTGTTATGCCTGTGATATCGACTTTCCAGACCATTACAGGTGAGCCTTCCTTTTGCATTAATCCTTTATAATGCATAGTGTTCTGTAAATCGACCATCATAAGGATCAATAGCCTCGTATTCAGGCAATGGGGGAGTCAGACCTTCGTGAAGGTCTGTTCAGTACCCCCTGTGTTGACTGTCTTGTACGAAATAAAACTTGGCTGCATTTTCCCAAAAGTCTCGGTTACATCGAGAAGATTTCTGCTATGCAGCACGTGGTAGAAAGGATATTTCCCTCTTACCAGGAGATTGATCTTGCTTTCATCAAAGGATTATTATTTAGAGTTGCAACATGGATTGAATCCGTGTGTTGTAAGCAAAGGGAGTCATTTTGAAAACATTCGGTAAAATGACTTATGATGTTACAGTTATCGTATGCTTTATGATGACTTATGACTATGATATTGCAGTAATGGATCCAATTCTTCATTTAAGAAGCTCCACTTCGTAAAGTAGAATAACAGAGTCTCCAAGGAATACTGAATTTTTTATGTCCCCCAAGTAGAGAATTTATTATCCATGCTTATACAACGTTTCTGACGCTCTGTGGGTTATATACATAAGAATTGTTAATATCAGATATCCATTTCTCCCATTTGAGTATATATTATCTGTAAGTGCCACCAAACTTACGGTATCTTACCTGTAAGTGCAAGCTTAGCACTTTTTTTTTTTTTTATTCTGTAAGACAAGGGAAGAAGAATAAGAGGTTTGAAAAGAAGTGAAAATTGGTTGTTTTACCTACAGAAGATTGTCAATAGGTATAAGAATTAATTGAGTAGTACGTAGCCTTTACTATGTGCAAGAAAATTTACTCAATCTCTGGAAGAAGACTAGCTAAAATTATATCTGTAAGCATTCTATTCCTGAAAATTAAAATTATTCCCATTTTTAAGCAAATCTTTAATATAAATTGCAATAAAATACTCGTAGATTTTATTAGTATTCGATTTAGAACATTTTCATTAATTTCTTTGATCATCTTAACCGCTGTGTCATGCTTAGTTAAATAATAATACATGGATTATATTATTAGGGCCAATAATACGGATCAGTAAAACTACAAATGAATAAAGGTTATCGGTTTTAACGCCGTACATAAACGCTTTCTTTTATAGATATTCTTTATGATGTCGTATTTGTTCCAACCATGGCCATAAGCTTTAAGAGGGAAAAAAAACTGCGGAGGACTATGAAAAAAATCAAGAGAAACCATTCATGGTAATCGATGTAGCACGTGCATAGATGGTTGCCTGCAATAAACAAACCCAAGATGGCGTCTCTTTCTTTCTGGCGGAATATCCGATGATCCGTGAAGTGGAATAATTGGATCTCGCTTTCGTTTTCTAATCCGAGTGATTGAGGACGACTTTTAGTGAGCCCTGCTGCCCTACTGCGTGTTTCCGATACGGCCACTGCCTTCCTCCGATTGAGTGAGGCATTTACTTTGCCAGCGGTCGAATGTAGACCGCTGATAGAAAGCGATATATGCGACACGTACTAATTGTGTCTTTCTCACCAGCTTTGTTAACGGCTTCACTTTCTTGTATCCGCTAATGATCAAGTGAATTCAGAAACGCTTAGCATCGTTTGCATAAGTAAATGAACGAAGCAAAGTGTAACAGGCTCATGAGTATTTATGGGGTAAATCAGAAACGACTTAACTGCGAAAAATTCTCATTAACGGATAATTTCAAAATGAAGTTAGAAGTTATATTTTATATGATAAAAATTAATGTATCTTCATTATATAAAAGATAATTCTGCAATATCTGAAAGGTAATTTACAGTGTATGATATAAAGTTTCTTTCATTATTCTGTTCGAATGACTACAAAAAGAAATTGAAATATTCTATCGTTTAACTTATGACTTAGTTTACTCAAGGTCTAGTTATTTGGTAATTTTTCGTTTAAGCCATACCATGCATTTTTAGCTCCATATTGTGAATATTGTTTCATAATAGTTTATTTCTCATTTTTTTTCAACAAAACTCGGGAGACTAAAATAACTGACTAGAACTGAGTATCGTACATATGTTGTCATCAAAGCACTCTTTGTGTGTAAAGATACTTCCGGCAAAAGAAAAAGCGCACGTAGGAGGCGAAAGGATTCACAAAGTCGTTTCTTCTCTCATTTAACAACATTGCTGTTTGTTGTTAGAGTACTTAGGGGGTAAGAAAGAGTACTTAGGGAAAAATAACTGAATGTGTAATTGAAATGTGGTAGAAAAAATTATTCCGGGTAGCGTTGCATTTTTGTATTAAAGCTATTGACAATGAAGATGACCTTTTAGCGTTTCTGATTTTTACCAAAAATACAAATACATGACTTGTAATACCAGAAGTTTAACGAACTATGATAGACTGATTATACTCCTATGTTGAACAAATTTGGGGAAAACAATATAAAAAAATGAATATGTGCAATCAATTCTTGTTAACGGCTGTTACAGTTCAACGATCGGCACAAAAAGTTCAAATAATGAATGCATAATAAAAGAATTTTTTTATATAGACCACTGTTTATAATGTCTTTTTATAACACTTACTTTTTCTAACTTCTGTAGGATGCGGGAGGCTGTTATAATGAACATCAACTTTATAGTAAAAGAAAGCATCAAATAAACGTAAAAACTTTTAGCGGTCCACTAAAATTGATCTCCCGACTCTTGCGATGGTTTGCGCTGCACATTTTAACTTTTGGTTAAAGAAGCGCACTTTTGGAATTTTGGCTTGCGATGCCTTAGAATCTATAAACGAACATAAAGATGAAGGTAAATAGATAGAAATAAGTAAAAAAAAGGGTCTGAAACATAAAAGAGGACACTTTAAAAAAGTAGGGGAAGTGAAAAAATCGGATAATTAAAGCTACGTGTGTATAACATATTCTAATAATCTGAGTTAAAGAAAAAAAAAGAGTTTTAAATCATTTTATTTGATATTTCAGTACTATGTAATGAGGAATCTGGTTGGCTAATATTTCGTAGGATATTAAGGAGGATTTAACATCGGCTTCGGCGGCTCGATATGCCGCTGAAGTACTTTGCTTTAATCGAAGTTCTTTGCTTTAAAGTTTCTTGAGGATATTAAGATTTTTTTATCAATGGGAGGAGCTTGATAATTCAACCATATATTTATTCTTTGAGCATCAGACCAAGAGTCTTTCAGCTGTTAGTTAGATGTGAAATCACTTACAACACGAGAATACACATGGGAAATGCGGTAAACTCTGCCATTTTACCCCATTTATATGACAACTGGAGAGAGAAACGAGACCAAGTCGGGCAAATCCAGGCGATAACGAAAAGCGTCGTCCACCACACCTTAGTTCAGCAGCGAGTGCAGGGAATATTAGATTTTTCAGAGCAGGAAAGATCTGAAATCAGCTCTGCCCTCACTGGGATTCAAACTATAGATCTTGCAGTTGCTAGTTTCACGTGCTAACACTGGCACCACAAAAGCACGCGGCGGAAGGGAGAGGTAATTCCTTACACCTTAATGACAGGTGATGAAACCCTGAATTCCTCATTTGTCGTTCTAACGTGGTGCAAGTTTCAACCTTTAGGTCAAAAATCATTTAAATTTGATAGAAGAGGTCACTAATAGGGTTGTAAGTCAAGGAAACACGATTGTAAGTTGGAGGAAACTCATTATTGTTAAAACATGATAAATAATAAAAGGAATTAGATGCACTCTGAAGTCATTCCATCAGTGAACTACTGACATGTTTATTCAAATTTATACCAGTTCCTAACCTATCCATCAAGTATTTTAATACTATAATCTGACTCAGCAATGCGGACAAAACGTATGAAAGTGAATTCCTTCCTCGAGGCCAAAGTAAAGAATAAAAAGGAGAAACTGTTTGCTTATAATCCAACTGCAGGCGTACCCAGTAAACTTTCGCTTTTTTATCTGTTGTGACCCATCAACAATTTATTTCTCCTATCTTTTCCCGTTTTTAAAAATTTTCTTCTGCACAAAATTGGGGTAAATATGGCAAAGCTCTGCCAAGGAGATGGAACCAGCTGACACTACAACAGTTCCCAGCAGATTAAGATGCATTTCTCACTGCCGTTTAATCATGTGTATCGCTAGCTGCTGCGACGAGTTCGTTTGGAACATTCCGTCATAAATCATTCTCGCGCTGTATGTTACCAACAAATTTGTTTCTGTTCCTTTCTGATGCCATGAAAAATAATGCAAATGTGACATCTCTTCCATCTTGTCAACCATTCATTCTCAGAGCGGGAAGAAGGAGATTGAAATTCATCAATTTTTCTTTTGAGGGGGGATGTGACAAAAGGAAAGATTCCTGAAACACTCCGGAACGAAGCCATTGGGAAAAAGTTATTTATGCTTTTTTTAATAACTTTTCCATTTTCAAAGCTGTTTTATTATTATTTTCATGCACTACCTTTAAGGTGTTTAATGAGCATTCTTACTAACACTTGGTATAATTTACCCTTCAAGAAAGACAGAGACATCAACAGGAAATTTTCCTAGCGGGAAGGAAGTAGGACACACACACACACACACAAATGCATAAATAAACATTTATTTAATTGTTTAATGGAACATACTGCAACACTACACACATACACACACACACACACACACACACACACATATATATATATATATATATAATATACATATACTATACATTTAAGTTTGCTTATGTAAGCTTAAAGCAAGTATTTAATAATATGAATTCGGCTGACATTTCATAAGAATTTTCAGCCATAAAAGTGATAGTGGTATTAAAAGGTAAGCATGCAAGTAGAAATGAAATACGTGAGTAAGTAAATAATATGATCCCCCTTGACTCTTTTTTACTTTTCATAAATGCACATACTGCTTTTGACTTCCAGAAAGTTTAATTACTGACAAGTCTGCTGTTCTCTAGCAACTTTATCTTTAACGTAAATTAGGCACCTACCGATTAGTTAATTTACGATAATATAAGCGATTAACATATATTTTGTATTGTTATTTAAATTAATCTTACAATAAGGTCATAAAAAAAGAAAATACGCGTAAATTTACTCTATTTAACCGTATCTTAGTGTAGGATCTATGTCTGCATGATGCATGGTCTGTCGGACAATATCTACGCGAATGTTGTCTTTTAATACGAAAAATAATAAAAATGCTATTCAGAATTACTAAACCAGTTTCCAAAATAAAAATATTTTGCAATGGATTTGTAAACATTTATAATAATAAATAAGGAATAAGGATATAGATTAGTTACATATTTTTACATTCTACATCTTCATAACGTACAGAATTCTCTTTTATTTCCAATCTATGCAGTCCATAAGCAATTTTTCCATATTTAAATATTAAAGCAATCTTCCTGTAAATATTTATCGCAGAAATTTCCAGCTGTTGTTCAAGGTCTAACTATACTTGAAACTGTAAAACGGAGAAGTCTTTTAAATTTGATTCCACCGCCCAGATGGGAAAATGGTAAGTGAATCTGAATGGCATACCGAAGAGCCCAGGTTCGAATCTCGGAGAAGGCATGGATGTAATTTGTCCGTGCTTTCATAGGAGACAACTGTGCCCCACCTCTTCATAAGAAAGAGACCACCGCTTCCGGCCTTAGTAGTGGCCAACACCTATAAATGTCTACGGCCCGCCACTGGGGGGGGGTGAGGTTGATGGTAGGCTCCCTCTTTTGGTTTAATGAGCCGCTGATATTTAATGGGTAGAATTATAAACGGAAGTGTGAGAATGTTATAGCACAAATAAAACAAACAAACAAAAAATTACATACTCATACATTTTATTTTAGTTTTACATTTATTCATTCAAAATGACTCTATGTAAAATTGGTCGATGATATGAGAAATAAGATACATAATTTAAGGTACGTGCAGTTATATTCCTAATGAATGTTAAAACTATAAATGAATTGCCAAGTGTCCTCGAAGAGTTACTCGCCACTGTATTGAGATTAAAATGATGTTTTATAAAATAAAATGCCTTTTTACTTTTTACTTCGTTCGACGTCTAACTGAAATATCCTATCATTATAATAGGAACATGTGTATTTACAGTAAACTGTTCATCGATCGGTAAGTAATCTCAGAATATTTCATCAATGCACTAAACAAGAACATCTTCAAATCTCCTGAATTAACAACTGGATGAATATATACGGATGGTTGAATAAATCTTGACTGTTCATTAACAATTACATCAGACATACACATACTGCCTGCTTCTAAATTCTGTATTGTTTTACGCTGTTTAATAGTAAATTCTGCTAGTGCGCCATCTGCTACTCTCATCAGATTTCTATAAATCACAACGCAGCTAGCTTTTTTTTTAACATGTACAATCTCCCCGTGCACCACAAATTACAATACAGGGCTTACAAAAGTAATTTAATTAAAACATTAAATATTACTTGCACACACAAAGCGAATAAAAATAGAAAACAGCAGTCTTGACTTCACAAAAACTCATAAGTTCACCGGTCAAGTCACGCCAAGCTTTTTCAAATTGTTCTGCAAGCTTAATCTAGAGCCATCGAAGGTAGGGAGGAAAAAAAAATAATATTCTACATCTTGAGGTACTTTTTTTAATACTCACATAAATTATTTGTTCTTAGATTGAAACGAAACAGCTAACTTCCAAGTTAACAACAGCGGAATAAATAAAATACTATACCGCAAACACCATCCGAATACAATGACTGTCTACCAGACGACCTTGCCACTCACACGCGGTGGTGCATGCACATGGAGCTTCACACCAAAATTTCGCTATTTTTGAGGCGTTACTGTATAAGGTGTGCCTTCGTGGTATAGTGATCAGCACGTTCGGCGCGTATTCGAAAGGGCCGTGGCTTAAGTCCCAGTGAGGGCAATGCCCATTTTTCACATCTCCTGCTTTCAAAAAATACCTCATGTCTCTACAGTGGCGCCCGAACTAAAAAGGTGGTGACGATGATTCTCCACCACCAGGATTTGGCGACTGGTTCCCTGATCCTCAGTCGCTCTTTGAATGGGGGAGTATGTATTTCTCCCGCCTTCTTCGCATACTTCCGTGGTGTTGTGGTTAGTACTCTCGGCGCGTATTCGAGAGGGCCGTGGTTCGAATCCCGGCGAGGACATTGCTCATTTTTCACATCTCGTGCTTTCAAAAAATACCTAATGTCTCTACAACTGTGCGTATACCTTTGTCCAATTTTTTAAAAAAAAAGTATTTTAAGTTTACTAATGTACTCTTTCATCTATCTAGTGATGCATTTAGATTGATTGTAAACATTTGTGGTTTGGAAGATATAAACTTTCGCGACGCTTCAAATGACAACTTAAACTTTCTCATCAAACAGTTATGGAGGAATATAATCGTACGAAAAAAAAAGTTTAAATTCCTAAGAATGTAGAAAAATCACCTTATTCTCTCGCTCGATTCTTTGGACATATTATCACACCATCCGCCGCTTATAAGCGCACTGACGACATCAAAGCTGATTGACGAACTCTGCGTTTTTACGTTTTGAAAGCAGGTTGAAATAAAATAGTTGTAGATTGGTAGTTTTAAGTTAAACGACAATAAAATTTGAACTTGAGGGCAAGATACTGAACCATTTCGAGTAAAACAGATTTTCGAATTATTTGACTTAAGTATTGAATCCATTAAATTCGAATTCCATAAGAGTAATAGGTTTCATGACACATATATTGCCTGTGGCAATAACATTGGAGTCACTGACATGGAAACATATTTCATTGCTTTTAGAACAAACAGTTTGCATCCTTTTCTTTTCTCTCAGTTTTTAAAAAGTGCACAGTGAAAAAATGTTTTGAATAGTTATATCACAAAACCCAGCGATCTAGCTTAATAGTCTGCCTAATATATTCGGACTGCAGCATCCGTTTTTAGCCGGAAAAGTCGGCTTTTGTAACTTAATCGGCTGAAAACATTAATTTTAATTTTAATTTTTCCTGTTGAGCGTAGTCAACAATATAATTGGCACCAATAAACTCCTAAAGCGTAACCAGTTAGAACATTTATAAATAAAGAAAAAAAATAACAAAAACGAATTAGGTTGTCCATTTGTTTTCAATAGCAATTATCGGTAATGTTGCTTCGTTTCTGGTTTCATTCATCATTTTCAGAAACTAAGATCACATTATACTTAGTTTTATTTACCTGATTTCTTTCCTTCATTGAGAGCAGTTTCATTTCTTTTCGGACATTTTATTTCAGACTGTATATTTTCGTATTTTTTGTAGTGTTAACTGGAAGTACGCTAGAGTCAGTATTTGGGAGGTCCGGAGTTCGAATCCCGGCGAATGTATTGCGGATTTCTTTAGTTTCCTTACTTCCAAAAAATTCTAATGACACTCCAGTGACGCCCGTACAGGCAGAAAAGGTGGTGGATGATAATTTGTTACCCCCAGGATTTGGTGATTGGATCCTCAGTCGCCTTATAAGAGGGAGAGTATACATTTTGTTTTGTTCCTCCCTTCCGCATGTCTTTATAGTGTAAATCTAAGCACGCTCGGCACGTATTTGGGAGGTTCGAATCGCAGTGAGGGCGTTGCGGATTTTGTTAGTTTTCTGTCATCGAAAAATTCTAATGGCTTTTCAATTTCAAAGGTTTTTTTTGTTTGTTTTTGTTTTAAATTTAAATTCTTCCATTTATGTTTTTTTGGAGGGGGAGGTATGTTTTGTATTATCTCTTCCTGTTATCCCATTTTCGAACTAAGTTTTAATCTGTGATACTTCAGAAGCTGAACAAAATTCAACTTTAAACCGGCATTAAATTTAAATTAGCGATTCGTTATCGTTTTTTTTCCCTTTGGATATATCCGTGAGATGATAAATAAAGCTAAGCTGGTTGTCATGTGGATTCCTAAAACTTCAGGACTTCGGCTGTAGAGTCATTAGAGTTTTTGAAGCAGAAGACGTGAAAAATGAGCAATGCGCTCTTAGGAACTCGAATCTAGACATCTTGAATACGATTTTTAAAACTCTTGATGCCAAACTTAGTTATTTGAAAACCTTTCGTACCGGTCCTAAAATTGTGAGATCACTCCCGAAATACATGAACTTCTCGAAATGCATGAACTAAATGAATTAATGAATTCTGGAAACGACAGCAGTTCTATATGGATGAGCATGGAGTCGAACGGATTCGGGATGGCTGTTACGGATATTGCAATCCATACGGCTTCCATTCTATGCCAGAATTCTTTTGTCATACTGGCTGCCGGGATTTGTTACCCCAGTCTCTCTGCAATCATTAATCAAACGCTATCATATGGTGAAAGATCTAAAGAACCGACCAATCAAGATAGAGCCAAATATTCTACTTGTTGAGAAGACATAGAACAACTTGAAAAAAATGTAGTCTGACATTGTCCTGTTGAAAACTAGGGTGACAAATGGCCTGAAGATACTGCAGAACCATGGGCATTAAAATTTCTAATGTAATTGTGGCTGTTTAAAATACCAAACATGTGAATTAAAGGTGAACGTGATATATACCCAATGATACCTCATATTACCAATCCAGATGATGAGCCGTTATAATAAGGAAGAATACAAACTTCTAACGTTCGTTCTCCGCAGTGCCACTTTACACGAACGCGGCCATTATGTTCCTAGCAAACTAGGGGATTCGTCAGAAAATAATAATGATTCCTATTGCCTCTGATGCCCTCATGTGCGACCAAGCAATAGGCTTCAACGGAAGTCAAAGCAATAGCCATTTTGTTGAACATTTGTGATAATGCAGAGGCCAAAACATTGTATACATGGATATCTGGTGCTATGCAACACATCCAGTATCCTGATTCAGTGTGCGTGATGACGATTCTTAACAATAATGTGCATAAGATTTCTGCCATCTTATACGCTGTCGTGAGAGAGCTGTTGAAATTCCTCATTTCGTTTTGTGTTGTCCCTTCTGGACCATCGACTGCAAATGTTAATAATAGTTATTAAATCTAGACTAACTTGATTAGCAGTTTCGTGGTATGGTAATCCGTGGTCCCGATAAACTATGATTCTCTAATTTTCCTTCTTAACGAGGCGCAAGACTTCCAGCACCAACACAAGAAACAAGAAAATGGAAAGTCGTCTTTCTGTACTGCTTTGAGTTGTCATGTCTCTTGAATATAATGTGCGCATGCAAAGAAATGCTAAGCATTTGCGTATCTTAGCAGGTTCTATCTTTCACGCAAGTTTCAGGTTTGTTATGCTCTTCCTGGATGGTGTAGTAGTTTTAATAGACAACAGCATAATAAATACATTTCTTTCCCCCTGAGAGTTATAATCTCTACATTAGAAAGTATATGGAAATGAGAGAAAGTCTGGATCATATATCATTTACTAGCAGCTGAACTGATTAAGCTATTCTCTGATTTTTTTCTCTTTTTTATTCCCCTTCAGGTGTCCCAATGGATAACTTAAACGTAAAGCGTTCCATATATGCATTATTTTTATGTTTGTTTTATTTTATACGTTTCAAAAGATGTCTTTATTGAGTGTCCGTTTGAATGGTAATTCATCAAAAACCATGCCAACTCTATGACAGATAGATCACGCCCCATATCAAGTATTAAAAAAATCCGGATACGACGCCCATAATGGTTATTCAGTTGCTATACGTGGGAGAGGAAATTTTGAATTTTATGGCAGGGAAGAAGGTGGAAATTAATACAAACCTTCTTAGAATATATCCGAAGATCCGGGTATCGAGTAAGTTGCTATGCTAGTCAAAGCATCATTTGATCGAAGATGATGAAACTCTTATGTTTTCTTCAAACGATAAGGTAACATTAATCTCTAAGTAACTGCCCTTTTATACACGTATATACAACTCTACATAACTGTCTATATATATTACGTATGCATATAACCAAACAAACTGATGATTAGATAGTCTAAAATCTATCTGCCCCACGTAGAATTTCTTTTTGGAGGATTTTCTTAAAAAGTGGATTCGAATTCAGATTTTTATTTTATAAATTTGTTGTACATGAACATTATAAGCGGCATTTAAGTGTAGAAATGTATCTGGATGTTTTTAAGCCTAAGTTTGGTAAATATAACGATATCTTTCTAATCTGATGGAAAATTTTCATTTTTATGGCGATCAGTTACTAATTTAATGAGAAATTTCCTTTTGAGGAAGATTTTTAGCAGAAAAGGACGATACCCGAATGGGGTATTAGTCTCGAAACGGGATTTTGCGTCATCCACTATAAACGGCGAATTACGGCACACCGAGATTGTGAGAACTGAAAGATGCTGTAAAACATGAAGTTATGCAGATTGTTCCTGCGATGTTTACTTCTTCCTTGCTGTCAACGATCTCCTGCATGCAATGCTTTATAGCCTGCGAAGGTAGTACGTTGAAAACCTGTAAGTCCAATAAAAGATTTTTTTCCCTCTACACTCTTGTGATCATTGGTCCTTTACAATTAACTTTTTTTACAAATGTTTATGTAGGCAATTTCCATCATATGTGTATTATTCCAACTCCATTTAGGGTTTTTCAATACACTGATAATTTGCGCAGGGAAAAATGGGTGTTACCATTCCAAAATTTCGAAACGTTTTCACTGTAACCATAACTACGAGAGCTCTTTCGTTTTAAATCATCACAGTTTGAAGCACGTATTATCAAATAACAATTCTGAAATTTCATTTCGATTGGTTGAGTGGATAGTCTACTATTTCGGGGAAGTTTCTTATGACCACCCTGTACATAAACCGTGAATTTTATTATGCGGTGAAAGTGACAGTTTCCTATATATTTCTTCATCAGAGTAAATTATACAGTTTATTTGATTTAAATTATATAAGCCTTTTTCAGCTTATTCGCAATTTCAGTAGAACTATGTAGCTGTAATAATGTTTCAATTTATTCACATTTTGATTAGAATTGCAGGAGGGTAAGCATTTGTCATCTTATTCACGCTTACTTTTCAGTAGATAAGACATGACTTTATAACCTTTTAGTAGATAAGACATGCAGAATTTCTTAAAATTTTCAATAAACGTAAGCCATTTCGATTTTTTTTAAATATCTTATTTGTAGTTAATTTTCTTGAAAAAAAAAGTGTTTTCAATTGTTGTTCTGTAATGAGAGCTTCCATCTCTCACTTTCTTCAAGTATTACAATATGAAAAACGAAGGTACCGACGGGTTGTTTTTCAGAGAGTGCATGGGCGTTGGTGGCATCATCCCGGGGCAAGAAGGGAGTTGCCCCGAATCTCCAGGGCCACACCCTGACCTCTCCGCGATGACCCACATGATAGACAGTCCTGTCCATCTCGACTTCATATACTAACGCCGATGGTTGATGGACAGATTCCTTTCCTGGGCCGAGCAAGTCTGATGTATGGCACAGTAGTAACTAATATCCGTTGTTAGGGAGACGTGAAAAGATTCAAAATTGCAAACACATCGTGTATATTAATTCTAAAGTTATGGCAGACATCAAAGGTAGCTCAGGATAAAGTTATGCAAAAGCATTTTACGTAGACTTTTCTTCAAAGCTTTGTTCAGTATGAGTGTCAGATATTTAATTAAATAGCGATACTACAACTGAGAATTGCCTTAGTGTAACATGGTGCATTTTGCTAATCGGCATTTTTGCAGTACTTTACGTGTTTAATAAACAAAAGAAACTTTTATATTTCCTAATGCACATTTGCTAGCTTTGTCTCAGAACTATTTTTAATATCAGAATATGATATAACCAAATATTGAGTACGAATAAAACCAATGCTTGAAGAATAGGATGCAAAATCTACGTGGTGTGTTTTGCTTATCAACGCATTTGGATGTGGTTGATGCAGTTAATCAATTTATGAAATTTTTATTTTAGTTTAACACATGAAGTAACGCGAGTAACAGAAGCTTTAGAATTTTTGTGACTTGCATTACTTGATACTTTACATCTTTTTTTAGAAGTTTAAGGATGGATGTTACATTTTTCTCTAAATGCATCTTCTCTTGGAAGAATAACTGGTCTATTAAGAGTCGTTACTAATTGCCTTATTTCGATTTTGTCCTTAATAATCATAGGTTGATGTTTTTAGTTTTTAGACTGAAATGAATATAAAAGGAAATATCCAAGTTTCTTTTGTTTATTAAACGCATGAAGTACTGCAAGAATGCTGATCAGCTAAATGCACCATGTCACACTAAGGCAATTCTCAGTTGCAATATCGCTATTTAATTAAATATCTGACACTTGTATTGAAAAACTATGAAGAAAAATCTATGTAAAAACCTTTTGCATAATTTACCCTAAGCTACCTTTGATGTCTGCCATAACTTTAGAATTACGTCATGCACTTTTCCTGAGAAAGAAGTATATTTGTCTTCTAGATAAGGAATTCTATATTATCTTTTTTATCTTTAATATTTATTTTTTCTTTTTATTTATTGTATTATCTTTTATCATCTAGTTTTCTTCTAGATAAAAAATCATACTATCTTTTAATCGTTTTATCTTTATTATTTTATATCTTTTTATCTTATTGTATTATCTTTTATCATACATTTTTAAGATAAAAAATTTTATACTGTCTTTTTATCAGATATATCTTTTATCTTTATTACTTTGTACCTTTTTATCTCATGTTATCTTTTATCCTACATTTATATTTAAGATAAAGAATTTTAAGTATTATATTCAATTAGCATTTAACAAAGTGTAAATAAATTGCTTAACAAATATGGAGAAGAGACTTCTTAATTCCTTCTCTTGCAATCAACAATTAAACTGAAACTTTCTTGTTTAGAAAAAAGTGTGGTGTGACATTTCGAAAGGTATTTTCTTTTCTTGACCGTGTATGCTTTTGTGGTGATATGGGAAAACACGTCTGGCTAGCGTCAGAAGATGCGGAGTGAAAAAAAAAATCACAACGAAGGCATAGTTTATTTCTCATGTTTCCAGACTTCGAGAAATCGTAATCGCTCTACAGCTGGAGGTTGAGTTAAAAAGTATGTGGCGGGCTATAATTCGTCACTACTTGTGTTTAGCGACTGGGTCTCCTTTTTCCATGCCGTTGAAGTGGGGAAGATGTGCCGAATTTTCTCTGTACTTACGGTGTGCTTTCATGGTGTAACTGGAAGTACATCCAGCTAGCAGTCGGAAGGTCCGAAGTTCGAATCTCTGGGAGGGCATTACCCCTTTTTCATGCTTCTTGCTCCGAAATAAATTTAAGGATTCTGCAAGTGGAGCCCGAATTAAAACATAGTGGTCGACTGATTTCCCTCTTTGCCAGTCTCACCTTAAGTGGAGGAAAATATAAATTATTTTCTTCCTCCTTACCGTGTACCTTTGTGATGTAACCAGAAAGCAGATCCAACAAGCATCGGGAGGTCCGGAGAGGGCAGTGCTCATTTATAACGTTTCCTGTTCCAGAAATACCTAATGACTCTACAATTTAAGATTTACTTTAAAAAATATCAGAGAAAGAAATGATGGTTTTTATTCTTTGTGTCGGTGACTTGGTTTAAAAAGTAATGCTCTGATTTAATCAACCCGCTTTTAAAATATCAGCGATTTATTAGGCTTAAAATATGAAATATTCTAAACAAATACTGAACTTTTTCTGTGGGTTAATTAAGGAAACATTAAACTCAAGAAAACACACGAATTTTTCAGATAATCATACATGAGTGGAAAATTGCAGATTTCTGTAAAAACAATTTGTTAGAGATTGCGTAAGACGGTTAGATTTTCTTTGCTTACCGTAGTGAGGCGAGGAAAGGATGCTTTTATGGTGGAATCTGAGAGAGGAACTGTTTTCGGTTATTTATATTAAATGTTGGGAAAGTCACAAAACCTCAGGCAGCCACCTGCAAATTTGCAAGGAAACATAACCGTAACTATTCTTAAACTCTTAATTAACTTAACTCTTAATATTCGACATTAATCTTTCAGCTATTGGTGAACTGGGCTAATTACATAAAAGAAAAAAAAAGAGCTAGTCTGGCACAAATTATGGAGTTTTTGCTAAAATTAAAAAGAAAATATCATACAATTTATTCATCTGAATTTTTTCAAAACTAAATTTTTTTATTTTTTATTTAATGGAATATATAATGCACAGCAGGTGAATTAAAATTTCAGAAAAGTTACAGTTTCGAAGTACGAGTTCAGCTGTAGGAACTTCGACCACCGACAACGTAATTATTCCCCAACAGCATACAATTGTATTTCTTATCATCATGGGTAGAAGATACGTGATGGTGTAAACAATAGTTAACGGTAGTATTTGTAGTAATTTTCGAATGCTTTGTTGGGACCGAACTATAACTCCATCTTTCCCACGAACAAAAGCGTGATGTGTTGTTTTGCACGTTTTCTGCTCCCTTCCCCCTATGAGAACCAAATAATTTGCAATCGGTATACCTTAATAGTGATGGCACGACCTATTGTGTCCATGTAGCGTCTCCTATTAAAAAGTGAGCATCGATAATTTAAAAAACAATAGTGTTGATTTTAGAGTCTCACTGCAACTTTTGTAGAATTAAAAACTCGAGGTGCCCGCCTGTGAAGCAAAATAAAAAAGACGTCGTGATTCGATAAAACAATCGACTATTCTTTGCTTATTGATAACCAAACAGGACATTCTTCATTTTTTTTATTTATTTAGTCTATGATTTAGTCGGGAGGTGTAAGTTTAAATCTATTTAATGTAACATTTTATCTGCAAAATATTCTCCCGCGATTTTCCTTAAAGTATTGTAAATGTCATTAAAATGGGTTTCATATCTTTGCATATAATCATTTACACGTTAATGCTGTTGCCATTTCCGAATCCATAATTCGCCTTCGGCGGAGGAGATATCTTCGTACTTTTTATGATGTTGCGGGCTGGAACTATTCAAGAGTTACCATTAGCGTGAGTGTACTTTTTATTTATCTTGCATGATGTTAGGATGGTGAAGTATTGCAATTTCTTCATGTCGATAATTCAGTACCTGCAAGTTTACAGGAAGTTGATTGATTGGTTGTTTATGACACGCCACAACGGGAGAAGAATAGTTGCCTTTCTACGCTTGGAAAAAAACCAGGAAGAAACAGCTTTCTGTAGCATTTTATCAGAGTGTTTGTTTTTTAAAGAATTTCGATGAGAATAAAATCAAGACAAAAATAATGAATTTGTTTATTTCTCATGTGTTGAAAAACTCGAAACAGCATCTATTTATCTTTATGACATCAGAAAAATTCCGATTTTAAATTGTGATTTTTAGACATCGCAGAATAAAGCATGCGTAGTCTATTGAGCTGCATCGTTTCTCAAGAAACGGCAAGAATATCGCAATATGTTGGAAAGTATTTGCAATGTCTGGTGCTGACGTCACTTAAAGTGTTAATGCTGCATCAGCTGAAATAACGCTTTGCAGTTGAGTGATCTGCGAAATAATTTGTGTGCATTGATTTTGTAAATATTCTCACATAAATTTTATTCTTAAAATAGTGCAGATATTATTTTAATTATAAATGGCAGTAATGCAATAGGTATTTCCTGATATTTTTAATTTTCTGTTGTTTACGCTTCTTTTGTGATCGAGGTGAAGTTTGCCCTATAATGTTCACATAATACTTGATTTTGCTTTTATGTGTTCAACAGACAAGATTCATGAACAATCTTTATTATTTCTTATCTTAATGACAATAAGATGTGGGCACACACGTTTCTTATCGGAAATCAGGAGAAAAAGCAGAAGAACCCCATTTTAACTGTTTTTTTTAATCATCCAGTGAAAAAAAGTGTTAAAACTTGAAATTTAAATATGTATATTTTATACAGTTGAATTAAATTTTAACGGCATCGAGCAAAATCTGAAGTATTTTAATTTTTCATACTTAAAAATCTTCATCGTAGACAAAATTACAGAATGATTTGAAAACAAAAAATCCTATAGAAATTTATATTGCGATAATTATCAATGAAAACTCTGATTTATATTACTAAATTAAGCTCAGTTATACAAATAAAAATCAAGTTTTAGGTTCATTCTCGATCATTTAATTGACTAATTAATTGCATAATTCTAGCCTGAAATCTAATAAAATACTTCCTATATCAAAACAAAAGAGAAACACACCAAAGTAAAACATAAAATTAGCAAAGCAACAAACAACCTTATAGACTCCTGCAGAAATCTTGCAGATTTCTTTGCTCCTGATGAAGAGAGACCTCTACTTTTTTGCCCTGGAAATGTATTAACTAAGGGATAACTATGAAGGACTAACTGATGGATGACAACTGCTACTAGCTATGCATAATATTTAATGCAATATAACAGAACACAGAATTTATAGATAATGTGATTTATTCTACAGTAAGGCTGTGACAAAAATATTGTACATTTCGTCTTGAACGGCGATACTGGTTGCATAACTGAATGTTTAGTGAATACTGTACTATAACTTTGCGAAGTAATTATTACGTACGGGGTTCTTTATTTAATACCTTGCTACTGATTTTAATTCATGTGACATAAATCCAGAAAAATTACATAACAATTTCAACAAATACTACAGATTTTCGCAAAGATTAGAAAATTCACGATCAAATATATATTTGTAGATTGTATCTATCTTGCTATATGATTTCTAAATCGGGCGGAGAAGAGTCATTGAACAGTTGCGAAGTTAAAATGATCGTTGTATCAGCAATTTGTATCTCTTTACACAAAATGTGTTCCTAGAGGGGAAATTTGAATCTATGAGATTATACAGCGATATACATTCATTGGTATCTGTACCTTTCACCTACTTTCTCAATGCGGCCGCCATCTTGAAACGCGATCTGCGTAGTTGGAAAAATAATGGTAGTATTTGTTAAAAAAAAATAGAGTATTTGTCTTCGTATTTTGCCTCGGGCCAAGTTCGATGAAGAGAGAGAAGCAATTAGAAAAACCGTCTCTGATTATAGCTATGCTAATCACGTTTTCTCGAGATTCGATCACAAAAATCGTTTTCGCGATATTCCTTCTCTCCACCTTGCAGAGGCGGAAATATTATATCCATCCTTTTTATCGACTGTTTTATATTTAGCAGCAACTATCCAACTCGACGCAGCTGAGTCGATTCCTATCTCTCTTGTTATTCTTCTTCCAATTACGTCTTTTGTCTCACCGAGGTGAGGCGGCCCCGAAGCAAAGAAATAGAAACTGGAGAAATGGTCCCTGGGGGCTGAAGGAAGTTGATTTTCAAGAAGAGCACGAGCTGGTCTTCCTCGTTTGACGTTTTTCGTCTTCAGGAGTCGGTGATAGCGACGCCCTTGCCTCGGGACAGGGTGAGTCGCTCTTCTTGAAGTCCAAATCGCATGAAAAAAGAAAGGATCTATTAACTGATGCGTTTGTAGAACGTTTAGTGGGCGGACAGTGAATTGACTGCTGAAAATGCTTGGAAGGGAAGGGTTTCAGTAACACCAGTCCAATGTACTGGTTGATATTTTTAGGCAGGTATTATTTGCTCCGGACATATAGACGCTAACTGTAGAAGACCAGTGCCGAAAGCGCAGTTATTAATGACAAAGAATTCTTTGATAATAACTTTTCGCGCGTTCTAAATATGGAACTAATGATGAGTAAATTGACGTTACGTAATCTCCATTTCTGACTCGTAATGAATACTATTTCCTATCTAAAGCTTTAATATTAGAGCGGTATGGGCGGTGTACTTACCCCGATGGCACAGTAATACATGGAAAATAATTATGATAGAAAATAATTAATTATCATACAAGAACACCATTAACCCATTTATTTGTAATTGAAAAGAAGACCCCTACAAGCGACCGCAAGGCGTGAACATTCTGAAAATGTAACTTTGCGTCAGTTATTATTATTATTATTATTATTATTATTACTTTCTGTAAATTAAATTGTATATTGTATTGTTATATTTTACTTATATATTGTACTGTTGATATAAATTATTCAGAAGAATACCAAGTTCTAAATCTATGAAAATTTCTTCTCTTTAACATCCGGAAACGGTCCATCTATGAGCGTTGAAAAAGCTTATTTCCATTTTTAAATTAAAAAAAAATATCTCTGTTAGTTGTAAGTAGCAGAAACTACTTACAGCAATGCTACTTACAGCTTGATTTCTCTTATGTAGTTCAAGATTATCTCTGGTCAGATGGCGTACTTTAAAGAGGCAGCAGCAAGAGAAAAAGCAGAAAGTCACTGACGTATCTTCGTGTCATTTTGAATCCGTTATAAATACTACGGGGGGAGGAAAGCTATATACTGGTGGCACCTCAAATTCATAATTTCACGCTGATGATCACTGTGGCACAAACGAAAAGCTGCATCGTCAACTAGGTGGCAATGTCTTTTCTATAGCTTCAATCGATACTGTTCCGTTTATCATACCATATAACTGTGATAAGACATCAGTGAAGATCACATCATGATTGGGCCCGACACCTGTCAGGTAACCTTGACACTCATTCGGCGACATACAAAATCACTGCTTTCTATTATAATATCCAAAAGCGACTTACATTTTGGAAAATAATAACCGAAACTACATTTTTCGCCTTTTTAAAAGACAACAAGTAGAGCGGAAAAGTATTATTTATGTTCTATAAAGGCTTACTGCCATTTGAATTCAGAATCTTAAAATTCATAAAAATTCCTTGAATCTTTCAGTGGCAAAAATTCATAACTGCAAGCACACTTAACACTATTTTTCAGGTAAAATTCATAAGGCTTTAAATTAAATCGTTAAAGCCATAAATTCGTTTCAGCCAATTTAGTTCTGAAGGGCTTCCACACTATCTTTAAAAACCAGTTCATCTCCTACTTAAACAATTCGAAAAGCGCAATTAAAAACGTCCGCAAAATGAACGGAAGGAGGGGGGGAAAGATAATCTGCGTAAGTTTTAAAATTAAAGTAGGAATGAATCATCCTAACCTTGAAAAAGATTTTAGTTCTTAATGGACACTTATGAAAGAAAAGCATACATTTTTGAAGTTAGCATCACGATTGAATTGTTTTAGCAACTCGAATTACGTCTTAAAATGTAAAAAAAGTTCAAATCGTGAGTGACATTCCCCTTTTTTTAAAGCATCAGTAGCTGTCTGTTCAGATTGCTGTGGCGTATCATCCTACTGACAAAAATATGAAGTGAGTTTCAAAAAACAGCTTGGAAAAGAGCAATTTATTCAAGGACAAGCAAAAAACGGTGTTTAAAACAAATCACGAAAAAAGGTCTATATGCATATATTCTATTTTTGCACCTCTTGTATCATCCAGAACGTTTCAATGCGGTCAACAAGTCTCATTGCAGTTGGAAAAACCCGGCTGCAATTCCTATTTCACTACAATTAAGATATCGATATCAATTTTTGCTTGCTAGACTTTCCTAATTAAGTAAAAGGAAAGTTCGCGTAATGAAAAACCCACGGGATTTTATGTTTAGAAGCACGGATGAGACAGGGAAAATGTCCCATTAATTAAAAGAGTCGTAGGGAAGAAGCAACCCTAAAAATTCCCCGTGGTTACAATTGTTTACTTTCGAATCTTAAAGTATGCCACACATTCAAGGACAAGGGAAGACCCCATCTTGTTATTATTCTGGAGAAATTCGCCCAGTTCTTTTTTTTTTTTTTGGCTTTAGTGCGACATTTTCTTCCTTGTCTGAAGTTTGCGCTGTTTATAAGCAAAATGAAGTTAAGGTGCACGTTATGTCAAAAAGCAGCTTTCTCATCCGATGATGAATAATTTTTATTTTTTTAAATAAAATTATTATACAGGTTTTATATCTAAAGTATTGCAGTAACAGGAAAACAATCGCTTGAATTTCTAGAAGGAAATTATCATGGTTTTTCTCCATTTTATATATTGCCGACATTTACTATTTCCCATTCAACTTTAATAATATTCCTTTCAATGCACTTTTTGTTTAATGCTGATGGAAAATTACTCGTTTCTCAGATGAAATAGAATGCTTCCCTTTTCTTGCAATAAGCAAAATTTTTGCTGTTTATGAACTTATAGTATCAAATCAAACATTTCGAAAATAACAAACACTTCTAGATTTTGTCCCCCGGCAAAATAAACGATGTCTTAAGCGGGTCAGGATGTGTATACATAAAGTAATAATTATAACTAAATAAAGAAAATCTATTTCCTTATCTATTTACTCAATTGATTATGATAAAGCACACGGTGGATAGCTGAAACGGGAGAATGGCTCCGTGAAAGGCTTTCGACGATTTTGTTTTCATATTATACACTCGTGTGATATATTAAGAGAATTCGCATATCATGTCGAATTTCTGAAAAAAGAAAAAAAACTAATGAAGAGATTTTAATGAAATTTGGTATGAACATACGTTTATAAAGGGTTGTACCGTTCAAAAGTCTTTTTATGTATGCATGATTATCAGTAAAGCGGATAGTTCAGGGATCTCTAAAATCCACGTCCGGATATTGAACTGAAAATGATGTGTCTATCTGAAAAGGAATCTATGAGTATGGTCCTCTTTCATAATCTGAATGATCGTGCAGCGCGGCGGCAGACTAGATAGGAAGCAGTCCCCGTGGCAGTCGATTTTGCTCCTGTAGCAAGGCAGTTTTCACTACAGAGATGATTATGGGAGGGGAATGACGAGATAAAATTGTCCTCCCAAAAGCGTTCCAGACATGCTTTATAAGGCCAAAAAATCTAGCTAGCCAATTCATGCGGCAAATAGCCTCACTTTCCAGGTAATCGTCGACTACGTGAGCCTTATGTGGCCGAGCGTCGTCGTCTATTAACAGGAACCCAGGACCAACTGCGACCCTGAAACGTTGAACATAAGGCTCTAAGATCTTCTCGCTATACCCCTTAACAGTCAGGAAACCTTTGTAAAACTTATGCAGGGGTGTGCGGATCTCCACCAAATAAATACCTGCCCAAATCATTACACCTCCACCGTAATGATACTTTCCTTGATGAGAAAGGAATGATATAGCTTTCAGAAGTCTTGTCCAAACCGCGTGTTGTCTGCACCAGGCTAAACGCGCTCATTGTTGGCTTCTATGAGCGGGATCCAAACAGCGTGTCTTCTGTCATGCAGCCTATTTCGTGAAGCCTACTGTAACCGTAAAACTCGGATTTCAGTGGCATATACTGTTAACGTGAGAGCTGTGAAGATGTAGCAATCCTGCGTGGCCGCTTTGAAAGACTCGAATAATGATCTTCACTTGTCCTTGTGGATGTTGGTCAATCTTGTCCAGGTCCTCTAGATATGGATCCGGTGTCCTGAAACTGTGTTCACGAATTGCAGACAACACTGATTGTTGTACTGAGCTCTGCAGCCACCTGTGTTTATGATTGACTTGCGTGAAGGAGCACGAGTACACAAATCGCCGAAAACCCGTTTATATCCCCTCCACAGCCTGCAGACGCGCGCGCGTATACTTACGTATTCGACTCTGAATATTTGCATAATTCTTCGGCAGTGTAATTAGTGCCTTTGATTCAATACATCTTGTAAAAATAGACGTAATCTGAAGATTCTCTATATTTTTCACACGAGTGTACAGGGAGAAAACAAAAATAAATAAATAAAAGAATCGCCTATGTAATCGAACGTCTCATGTTCAAATTAACTTTCCTCATCGGTGTTAATAACTCATCCATTGTAGGCTCTAAATAATCTACAGATGATAAAAAAACTGACAGATCACATTGATGAATTAAGTAACGATCTGATTTTCAACTAAGAGTCGAGTATAAGACCTTACTTCCAATCAGATATGTACTTTTACATCAATGTACCAATGTTGGAAATAAACTGCAGATATATCTTTCTTGAAATGCAGTTTTCATAGGGAATGATTTAGGGGAGGAGCATTATAAATCAGCGAATTCGATGTTACCGAAAGCGTATTTCGCAACCGGAAAATAAAAAACAGAAAATGCTTATAGGCTGGTTGGTTTTGTTTGGAGATGATTATGGCGAAGCACAATAGGGCCTAAGGGTAGCGATGCTGTCTCAGAAGACTTTCTAAGGGAAGCTGGCTCGTACATACGTTCCACATGGGGAAAAACACGAAAGCGCCCATGCAGCCAACGCTTTCGCCTGGAATCGAACCAACCCCTGTCGAAACCAACGATTTTACCGCTCGGCCGCCTGGTGGGCCTAAAAAATGCTTGTAAGCATATTCTATTTGAAGAATAAAAAAAATATTTAGTTTAGAATCATTAGGTTATTTAGGAGCAGGAGAGATGAAAAATGAGCAACACCTTTACCGGGAATCGAACCACAGACATCTCGGCTATGCGTCGAGTGTGTTGACCACTACACCGCGAAGAAGAAGGCGGGAGAAATACCTTATATACTACCCTTTTTAAAAGGCGACTGGGGATTAGGGGCCCCAATCGACAAACCTTGGTGGTGGAGAATCATCTTCCACCTGGTTATGGGTCGAGCGTGCTGACCACTACACCACGAAAGCATACGAAGAAGGCGGGAGAAATACCTTATATAGTCATCTTCGAAATATTCATCAGAGTGCACACACACGCATACTTGTTCGCCCACCCCTGATTTACCTGGAAGCCTTGAAAGAATGTTTGTTTTATTATATGTTACAAAATGAATTTCGTGATCTTGAATTATCTGAAAATGTTGACCATTTAGTACCATCTTAGGATCAAATGATAAGAAATCTGGCAAATAAGATTGTTGGGGCGTAATAAAGATATGTTTCTGACTCAAGAAATTCAAGTTTCTGTGCTCATATTCCCCTTATTCAAAATTTGGTATCGCGCCGAATGGTAGAAAGAGGATTTAAATCCGTTTTGCTCTATAATTCTACATTTTCTATGGGATATCACCTCGTACATTTATTCTGAAAAGAGTACGCTAACGCCCTCTAACAGCCATATCCAATTATTGTAAGTTTCACGCCGGTGACATGAATTTTGATGATACGAGCTCGTTAAACAGGCGGGTAAATAAGGAGCACATACATGTGTACCTGTTAATACAAAGACATGAATTTTGACTGAAAATCTAGCCACAGATAATTTCGCGACGTATGATGATTCAGTAATCTTGAAATAATTGCCCTTAACTGTAATTTCTAACGACAATAAAATTTCCTTCTGAAGCGAAAGTTATTGTGCCAAGAAAGGAAAAACAATTGTGAAATTCACACAATTTTCTCTGCAATGAACAAATTTCAATTCACCTCATAACTCTCGATTTCTACAAATAACGCAGAAGGGTGTTACATCACTGCTATGTATTATTAAATAGGATATTCAAAGTCATTTTGCGAAGGAAGTTAAAAAAATTGTTGACAGAAAGATAATAAGATGGAAGAATAGCGGAAGGGAAAAAATAAAGGTTAAGGTGCACCTCTCTGTGGCTATTAAAACGACATTTGCGATGTTCTTTGCGGAAGTTGTTACTTCACAGAACAAATTCGAAGAGAACTGTTGGAAAGTACCTCTTGAAAAGTTTGGAATAGATCTTGAAATATAAAAACAATGAGTGATTTTTTTGTTGTATGTTTTTGTATGGATGTTGCATTGTGATTCAAGGAATCTCTTTTGTTAGAATAAGCAATTTTCTTACACTTTTCTAAATTACTTTTGTCTTGATTACGTTTTAGATTCTGTCGTTAAATAATAATGCATTACTTTGCATCGCTATTAAAAAGTAACTTAAAAGTATATATACTGTTAAAAGTATATATACTGTTGAAAGAATATATGCAGCTTGTAAATTTAGATTGGGGATATTCAGATATTGCTTGGTAGAACAAATAGAAATGGTAGGGATATAAAGCCAACTACCGTGTTCGATTCTCAGTAAAAGGGCACGTTGCATGCGGTATTTGTGGCTTTTTGTTTAAGTGATGTTATTAACAGTAGTTTTCGAAAGTCCTCCACGAAAGTATCGTTATGGATTAGGTGACAGTCTGATAACCCCATCGTAAGCTGATTTTTTTTTCCAGTGGCGGGCTTTAGCCGTTTATAGACGTCGGCCACTACTAAGGCCACTTTGATACTATTGTTATTATTCTGACATGCAGCAGGGAATTCCTATCTCTGCTCTTTCCAGATTCCTGAGGGAATCCCGAATTGGATCTGGCGTCTGAGAAAGCCCGTAAACAGTATTCTCCATATGAGGCGTAAGCTGTGGTGGAAGAAATTTTGAAGTCCATTGCTTCCTTCAAGAAAAGGCCAAGTCTGGAGGGAACTGTAGAAGGGTCTGTGGTTAGGCAGCGACCTAAAGCACGATATGGCGGCACGCGTGCAACAGTGTGGCACGACAGAGTTTTTAACAGTGGCACGCGAAAACTTATTGAATTAAGAGATTTGAAATAATAGTAATATCGTCTACATCAATTCCCTCGTTTGACCTACAGCTATATACAACTCTGAAAAGCAAATATAAAGAACTTATTTCAACTGCAAGTTATCTAAATTATATTGAATTTTGAAAATTTCTACCAAAAAGCAATTTTTCAAGTTTATACGATTTGGCTATCAGATTTTGTTTTAGGTTTGGATCAACATATGTTTGTAAATAAATTTTTTCATTATGAGCATAATAAAATCAAAATACCGCTCAAGATTAATTGATATGCACCTAAAACCACAAAATGTTGTTAGCGTCTTCAAGAACTAATCCTAATATAGATGACTTAGTAAAAAAACCTCATTAATTAAGTACTGACTGTTCAATAGTTATTGTTTTCTTAATGTCCACTACTGAATAGACATCCCATAATCCGCCTAACATTTTTTTCATCTTTTTATATTTTTTAATATGCTGGAAAAGTTAGAAGTGGCACGCATAACTTTTTTTTTAAATAGTGGTACTCTTCACAAAAAGGTTGGCCACCCTTGGTCATGAGGGTCGTGGCTTGCCAACTACTGCACTAATTGAAGAGATATATACTCATAATACAAAATAAATACATGAAATACATAGAAATTGCTATGCGCACTATTTATATGGTGAATAAATGCTCTTTTAAGAACAGCTATGAAATGGCTGTGACTTTCAGGCCGGAGGTTGCCTGGATGACACTAAGGCCAGAAGTGGTGATCTCTTTATTGCGGAGGTACCGCCGTTGCGTCGTATGAAGAGGAACTACAGAAACTTCTTCGGAATTCGAACCAGGCCTATCGGTACGACAATCACAGTCACTAATCACTTTCCCGTCTGGGCGACTAAGCTTCAGATATCTTAGATTCATATGATACGCTTAAGGTAACGAATGTCGCAGACTAGCTTTCCTTTCACATGTCAAGAATGCTCAGAAGACTTACGTTAACTTATAGTCGGGAAAATAGTTTTACTTATGGACTATTTTTATGGTAAAACTTTGAATAATTCATCTAAATTATTTAATGTTACCAGAAACCAAACAGATTTACGGATGTTAATAGCAGAATGAATGATCATTGTTTCCCAACAGAAATAAAAGCATAGTTTTTGAACAAAATGTTCAAAACATTGAACATGACACTTGAATTTGTAGTAGTGTTACTGTAGTAATAAGATATCAGCTTACGTTCTGTTCTGAATATATTCGAGAAAGCTTATAGAAAACATTAAGTTATCGAATTTTTAATTTCCGAATTCGCAAATAAAATCTCCTGTCTCAGTTTGAGTATATTTGTCAATACAGGCTACAGGTATCTTATTTTGCCCGTTCTCATTTCTTCGGAAATGAGCAAAATCCAGAATTCGAAGAATGGTTTTTACCGAAATCTTATGTCTTTCACACTACCGTAAATTCAAAAATTCGTTAAATTAAGAATTGGAAAGTAAATTAAGTTGCAAAATGTTTTCATTCGAATTTATATCGAATAAATCTTGGAAGAAGCGAATTATGCGAAAAGAATGAACAAAAGAAAAAACAGGTCAGAAAACTGCTTTTAAGTTCATGAATGCTTAAGAACAAAGTTAATAGTAGTACTGGGGTTATAATTTCACCCCAGTACGACAAAAATTGATCGGGATATTTAATTTCGAAATCTGCAATTTTTGATATCTATTTTCACTTGCCACAGAGAGACATAGTTTTCCTGGATAGTGTAATCAACAAAATTTTCTTTCGTCACAGAGGCTAATTTTATGTCATCAATTAAGTTTTATATATTTATTATCAGATCTAGTGGTGAAACTATACCTCCTATGCTAGCTGGCTAAATGTTGTTTAAAAAGTCTTCCGTCAAATTAATATAGAAGATAGCCTGATAGTTATTTCAGTTAATCAGATTACAGGAATGAAATTTCTTACAAGTGATTACGTATTAGCATCGGAACCTTGTAGAGACATTAGATTATTTCGAAGCTGGAGACATGAAAAATGGCAATGACCTCTAAGTATCATTTGCCCGAAGAACTGCGATGGAGAGCTATTGGGAGACTCGAGGAAGAACAAAGTCAGATAGAAGTAGCCCAGATGACTATGTCTCTCTGTGGTTCATAGACTACGGCAATGATTTCTAACCACAGATTCGCCATCCAAGAAATTCAGCAAAGGACGGGCAACCGCCGATGACTGATATTTGCTGTTATGCGCACGAAGGAATAAAACGCCATCTCCGACTCAACTCAGATCCTCTTTTGCTGCAGCTACCAGAAGGTTGGTGTCAATGTCAAATGTGCAGAGAAAGCTTCACGAATGAGGTTTGTACGGAAGGCGACCAGCCATTTGCGTGCCGCTCACGTCACATCATAGAAGGTAGAAGATGACGAAAATATTCATGTTTTGGTAAAAAAAAAAAATAATACTCAACAAATAAAGAAATCTAATTTTAAATGCGAATTATTATTTAGGAAAGATCTGCGCTCATTACAAAAAAATAAAATTATAATTTCACCCCAGTACGACAAAAATTGATCGGGATATTTAATTTCGAAATCTGCAATTTTTGATATCTATTTTCACTTGCCTCGAGGGATCGATTAATTAACTTTGAATAATTCGAGGAAATAAGCTTAAATAAAGGGCAACAAAAAAAATCTGTGTAATTTAATAGGCCGTACGAGGAAGTCATGGAGTCCAAATCAGATGTTTTTGCAGCAGAAATTATGTACGTGTTCTAAAATCTTCGTAATATGCATTTTAGAAAATGTAATGCAATAATATTTTATTTCCGATTTAATTTGTCTTTTTTGAAGCTCTAGTTATTTATCATTTTTAGGTTCTTATACATTGCAGAGATTACTTTTGGGTCAAAAATATTCTTAACGGTCTTTTCAGAAAATCAAGATATTTTATTTATAAATTGCTTTTGCTTTGACTTCATGCAGCAAGCAAATAAATATTTGTCTGTTATATATCGTAATATCTCATAGTTTTAACTTCAGGATTATATTTTTCGATATTTAGTTTATTAAATATACGAAATGAGAATGTTGCGTTAAGCTTAAAAATGTATTGAATGTAAGTTTTGCTTCTGATTACACCTCTTCGCTTCCACAAAGCATAAGGTTGTAAAATATTTCTGTTCAATATTTTTAATAGAAAGAGGGAGAGCAAAAATTTGTGTCGGAATTATTAAAATAAAATAAAAAAGTTCAAAAGATCATAAAACTCATAAGCAAGTTTCCTAATTCCTGTGTTAAAGTTCAATAGAATAAAAAAAATTGAATAATTAAAATAAAATTACAAAGGGCAAAAGAAAGAAGATAATGAAAGTTAAAAAAAAAATAAATATATAAATAAAATCTGAAAATGACGATCGTCCCCAAAAGCTTCTTTTAAATTTAAATATAAGATGGTTTATTATCAGAATTTATCGACAGACACGGCCTAAGTGGAATAGTGAAACCTTTTATGGGACATTAGATGATGTCTTTAGATGGTTGGAATGTTAGATGTACATCTTCCGTATATTTAAAAAGTGAAAAAGTATGTAGTGTAATTCTATAACAAATATTTAATATTTTTAATTAGCTATATGACGAAGACACAATAACACGCCGAACGAAACTAATTCAGAAGTCAAAACAACAAAAATCAGTGTAATATTCTCAATATTATCACAGGACTAGTTTCGATGGTTATTACGCTGATTTTTGTTACTGATGAAATTATCAGTAATTTGTTATCAGTAATAGTTTGCTGATGAGTAATCAGTAATAGTAAGTATAATTATCAGTAATAGTTTGCTGATGAAATTACGCTGATTTTTGTTGTTTTGACTTCTGAATTAGCTATATGACGAATTTAATGTATTTTTATTTAAATGAGTCAGATTAAACAGTTAAAAAATAATATTCTTAAGACCTGCACTGATTTCTTTTAAGTTTTTAAATTAATAACAGAAAGATTAATTATGAAAGAATAATATTCGACGTTTTCCTGAAGGGTAATAGACTTGAATGAAAAGTGAAACAAAATAAAATCGTGTTTCGGGGACTAACAGTCTTATAGACTAATAGGAAAAAATATAATAATAAATAAATAAAAATAATAATATCTAAAATTATGCACAAAATGT
>KK119391.1:405789-456043 GCA_000611955.2 Stegodyphus mimosarum
CGGCTTCACTTTACTGTACTTTTCCTGCTTCTAACAAAGATGTTTAAAGTGTATGCCAGTCCAGGATCCAGAAATCTTACTTTTTTGTTTTCTTTCGCTTGAATAACAGGCTTATCAACCGCACAAAGACATTTATAGATTTTTATTGTAGTCTCATTGTTGGGGGTAGCATTCTTTTCTGGGAAATCTGTCCAATTTCGGAAGAAATGAAAGAATTTTTCGTTTCAGAGTTGTTGAGAAAAGAACCTATTTCTGACATTTGCAATTTGTAAGTAAAAAATAAGTATTCCGCATCTTGGTTACAGTTTTTTTAAAACGTTTTGCTCTAGATATTATATTTTATTTGTTTTTTAGATCCCTTCGAATCTGCTGTAGATCTAAACAAACAAAACTATCTTAAACCTCCAAAGCGATTACAGCTCTGATTATGAGATGCGCAATACCGGTTCTGCCTATCAAATGAAAGAAAGAGTAAAGTCTTCTTGAGTCTCAGTTTTTAAACATAAAATGCATTTTTAAAAGAAAGAGAAGGAATCCGTCAACTAAACTCGGTTAAACTTAAAAAAAAAATAATGATTTGTATTGTCTTGCGGCATGTATTATTCCATACGCCTTATTTTTAAAATTTCCATAATTTAAAGTAATTTTTTCTACAAATTGTACCCAAGTCATATTTTTTTCGCAGTTTAAACAATGTAATAAAAAGAAAATAATGAAGCATTTAAAATATAGCTGTAGAATATTCACATCAAAATACAGAGCTACCAAAATAACCGCAAATTTAATATTAACAAAAAATGTAGTAAACATTTTTGAATTTTTATTAAAAGGGATTAAATAAATAAATAAATTAGTTCTATAATAAAGAAGAGCAAGAATTTTTAAGCAAGAAGAAGAATTTTTAGCTCAAAAGGGCTTTAAGAATGGGCTATTAGTCTCCAAAAGAGATTTTGCGTCGTCCACTGTGAACGGCCAATCACTTTTCAAATTGTTGCCGCCAAATATCATCATCTTGTATTATTTTTAAAGAAATGAAGTGAGGAAGAATCTGCGTGTTTGTATATATTTTCCTCGAACCGTGGAAAAAAAAAAGACGCTACCTGGAGCTATCAAATTTTGAATAATGCAGTCCTCCATCCGAACATGAGCACCTGGAAGCCCGAATTTTGAATTTAGGATATCATATTTCATATTTTATAAAATTCTAATACTTTTTAATTAATAAATTCAACGATTTGAAAGCCACGAATGGCAACACTCTACAGAATAAAACATTACTGTGTCCATTGCGCGAGACTGTTTAATCGGAAATTCTGAAGGTATGTTGAATTTAAATATTTTGTGATTTAAGTGTTGAATTGAATTGTATGGGATGTAAGTGCGAAGAACATGGTATGTAATTAATAAAACGCAAAACGTTAAAAACAAAAAGACTCACACAAAAAAAGGTTTTGTAAGGCATCTTACTAAGAAAACTGAACGTTGATGTGATGAACTGGGAAAAGACTGGGGGAAAAAAAAAAGAAAAAGGAAAAGGTATGCCAACACTTAACACTGCAACGGAAATTCTTAATATATGCTGCAAAGCTTCTTTTAAAATTATTGCAATTTTGTTGTAGAATTGGATATGGCATAAGTGCGGCGAAAATAATCCTTAATAATAAAGAGAAATGAATTAGCAGGAGTAAGTGCAATAGCGACAGGAAGACTGGGAGCTCAGCAAGAATATAAAATAATTCTTAACAAAACCCTTTAGGCGACCGTTGAAACTGAACCCTTTCAAATTTGACTTTATTATTATTTTTTTAATTTTAATGTTCATTTAATTTGAAATCAACTTTTTTTTTAGGTTAAATAAAATATTAAATCAGTGCAAAGCGCTCATATTTTCACATTTTTCTCGCTTAAATCAGTATCATTTAAAAATAAAATGTAGAATATAGAATATTATAAATGTAGAATACTATAGCTAAATGTAGAATACAAAGTCTTTAGAAGTTACGCTATCCTGAACGCGCAAAGTATGATTTAATTATTAGGTGTTTTGCTATGATCATTAACGTGGAAGCTGAATACAAAATTCTATTTAGTATTTGTGTGCATTTATTTTACTGATGCATGCAAATCCAATTTACGGGTTTTCCGATTTCTGATTAAGAATACTTAAACAGTTCTTTTGATATCCAATAGAAATTTTAAGTATGTTAACTTATTTTACTTAACTATCACGCGATAGTTGATGTGTAATATAAAAAAAAAAAGTTGAAAATTAACATGAAACTTCTGTGTGCTTTAAAACTTCTAACAACGACATAAATTTACAAAAATAATGTGTATCTGTCTAAAATAATGTAATATAATATTTTCCCCTTCATTAAAATATTACTTTCAACCTCTTCGCTAGCTTTGTCTTTTCTTTAAATTGATTGCAGATTTCATTTCTTAAATAAATAAATAAAATAAAATGAAAATAAAAAAATTCTGAAAGCTTTCTGATTTTATAGTACGCCCAAAGGGGCATATATAGACACATACGCGTTTCGAGAGCATTTGGAGTAATGCCACTTTGGGCTAAAAATATTTAAAAATCAGCATATCTTTAGAATTTTCGATAGGCAGTCTCGCGCGCTGAAGATAAAAAAAAATTTTTTTTTTCCGTATAGTATTGCCATTGCTCGTTTTGGAATCGTTGAGTTTGTTAATCAAAAATTCGTTAAAGTTTTACAAAATATGAAACAGACAATAAAACAAATTCCAAATTCGGACTTCCAGTTGCCTATGTTCGGTTGAAGGAATACGTTGTTTAAAATTTGATGGCTCTAAGTATCATTGTTTTTTCACAGTGCGAGAAACATGCCTACATTCATGCAAATTCTTCATTATTTGATTTATTTAAATATAATACATGATGATAATATTGGTGGCAACAATTTGAAAAGTGAAGTGGACTTTTATAGTGAATGGACGCAAAATGCCGTTTTCAAACTAAAGCCTTTTGAGCTAACGCCCCTTTGGGCTAAATAAAACAGACCGAATAATTATTAAAAAATTTAATTTTAATTAATTTCAAAGCGAAGTTTTAGAAAGCTTCGAAATTGGCAGTTTAAATTCGGTTTCCACTCAATTTGTTTTATCTTTTAAACTTCGAGTGCGTTATCGCCTTGGACGTATTTCAGCAAGAGTAAAATGAGGTTAAACGCTTTCTCTGTTTCTCAATGCAGTTAAATACTTTTACTTTATGTTAGATTTTCAACTTCTTGTTTTAGCACTTTATTAAAAATTTCATATAGCTCTGCTTTTAACAGAAAAAATGAGGTTATCGAAATGCTATGATTTCGTGCGCAACACCGAATAGCATTTCATTAAGTTTCCCTATTGTATGATTGAATTTTATTAACTTCGGCTGTAATATTGTTAAATAAAGAATTAAGAACGTTTTAAATATGATAATTTGGTCGGCTTTTATTATTTTTATCAAAATTCCCATTATAATAAAATTCGAAAATAGGTTACTTTTATGGTGAATGTAAGTTTTCTTATTTGATAGACTCAATAAGCTGAAAGTGAGAAGTAACAAATATTTGAAAATTTTCAGCATTTTTTTTAAGAATTAATTTTTTAGTGCAGAGGTGCTCGTTTTAATAAAGAGTAAGAAGAAAATCGGGATAAAAACGTGAACTTTATCGCAGGTGTATAAGCTTACGCTGCAACAAGAGTCTAAACATTCGTACCTGCAATTATTTGTTTTGAAATATCAAATTTAAAATTCTACGTTCTGATTGGTATTAATGTAAAAGAATTATACATTGAATTTGCTAATAAAACAAACATAATAGCAGATAAACACTAATAATGCTATTTGGAAGAAGCAACAATCGTATAAATTAGCTAATTGATTATTTTCTTTAGTTTTTGCTATAAAGTGTGCTCAAGTATATGTCATTCAGATTTTATTATACATTACGTATAATTTCTTTATTAAACTATTATGCCAAGAGGAGATAAAACCTTCCTACGATAAAAAGGCGAATTTAAAAAAGTTTTACCTCCTCTCTACAACGTAAGGGTCTGAAGATAATAATGCAGCTTTTCCCACTTATTTTGTCATTGTTGCGTTGTGACTTTCTCACTTGTCTGGCAGTAGCATCAAAACAAGCCCAAGAAATTCATATGGCAAGGACAGTAAGATTGCGCTTGTCGTTGGCAAGAGCCTTAAGCTCCATACAGGTGATAGTAGAACTTCGCTCAGTTCCGCCCCCCCCCAATTTTGTAGAAGATCACCCCGGGGAGGGGTCCGAGGATCTCTCCCCCTACCACCAACTAATAGAGAGGACTTTTGGCTCGCGCATATTTGAAGTGCCCCCATGCCGCACAGATACTATACATTTACAAACATTGGGATTCGAACCCGGGCCCTTCGATATCGCAGTAGGCTCCCTTAATCACTAAGCCGTCTGGACGCACTTTTTTGTTATTTTTACCTCTATATTTAATTAATATGATTTAGAAAATATTATTTCGACTCCATTTTTAGTTTTAATTTAAAAAATTTTCACAATACCATTAATTTGCTTAATTTATTATGCATTATTTTCTCTTTGTTTTTCTTTTGCCTGTATAGTTTTAATTATAACTTAATATATATATGTTACGGTGAAACACCGAAATCTGGAGAAGTCGACTTTCACCGGTGAATGTCAACATTCACATAGTCGCTTGGTGTATGTCCGAAATATTTTCCAAATACTCTTATTTCTGACTTACACCAGTGAATATATGAGAATATTATATTTTCTTCTCCGTAATTCAGTCGCGGAAAAACACACAAGTACTTAAAACACACAATACATTCAAAATGAGAAAGGAAAATAATAGAAGTTAAAAAACTTACTTAATTATACAGTACGTAGTAAATTAGAAAATAAAATAATAGTAATAAAAAAATACTAAATTATGTGAATCAAATCTGATTAATTGGAACAACTTAAACTATTATGAGACTTTGAATTGCCCAAGAGGCCCTTGCTTTTACGACTGCATTTATGGGAAACAGCCAGTCGCCTCTCTTTTCGACCTACACCAGAGCATATCTCTGATTGTCGACATACACCGGTGAGGGTCCGAATGTACAAGAATGCAGTGTTATATTCGATCTTTCACCGACGTATTTTGTGAACGTTCGCATTCTCCGATGAAAGTCGACATTCTCCAATTTCGGTCTTTCACAGTAACATATATATATATTAAAGGGAAAATAATAATTTACTTATTTACAAAATTTTCTTTATCTTTACTGATGCGTAGAAAAATAAAGCAAATAATGCAAAAGTGTTTACTTATATTTTTTTATTTCCTACCGCGCAAAGAAAAAAATATTTGCCTGATGAGTACAATATAATACATTCAAAAAAATTATTATTAACACTAAAGGTTAAATAAACAAGCTAAAAATAAATGAAACTATTAGCGAGTTTCTTTTCAAGTAATATTTAGCGTAGAGTAAGGTTGCTTATTTTTCTTTGAAACCGAAGTTATTCTTTTATTAAAAGAAAAAAATAACCCAGTTCTAAGTTAATTCCTTCATATTTAATTTAGAATAAGTATTTAAAAATTTCACGTTATTCACTAAGTGTTCGTGTATATATATCTTTAAATTCAGACGAGTTTCAAACTCGCAGAGCAGTGACGCTTTGTGTGGATAATGACACATACATGCACATGGAAAAAAAGAAGTGTCTGTTATTTATCATAAGTTTCCGGGAAGAATTTAAGTCTCTTTGTTTGCGGAACCATTTTCTGCCAAGGCGCACTTGCCGGTTACAGGCAAGTTCGCGAGCACCCGGCCCCCGGCCATCGTAGTCGAAGAGCGCGTGGTAATCGCGCTTGCATTTGATTTATAGTCTCTTCCGTATTGGAATTGCAATTTCTTATGCAAAGTCGAAGATGGAACGGGTCAAAAGGGGAAGCTGGAAATTTCCGCTAACGAAATTTATGCTCTTATTCAGAATAGAAAGATCTAAGTATTGCCTGAATGATAAAATAAATCCGCTTTCAGGAACACGCAAAATGCAGTGGTGTATAAAATGACCAGTTTTGGAACATCTGTGACAAAATTGAAATGATAGGATTAGATAATCATACATGACTTCCAGGAAAGCAATCTGAATAACAGTGATACGGGTAGCAAATAGTGTATATTCCATAATATCAAATACACATTGGGCCAAAAGTTCTTCGCCTCTGTGTTTGGCTGTTTCTCTGGAAGAGTTTCTTTATAATGTTTCAGGCGTGGTGAAATTTCTTTATGAGAGGTGCATTTAAAATTAGTATCAGAAAGAATGCTGCAACTGAATAAGTTGTAGAGACATTAGTTTATTTCGAAGCAAGACAGATGAAAAATGAGTAATGCCCTCGTCGAGACTCGAACCATGGACCTTTCAAATACGCGTCGAGCGTGCTGACCACTGTACTAGAAAGGCATGCCAAGAAGGCGGGAGAGATACCTTATATACTCCCCCTTTTAAAGGGCGACTAGGAACTAGGGGACCCAGTAGCCAAATCCGGGTGGTGGAGAATCATCATCCACCACCTTTTTTAGTTCGGGTGACACTGTAGAGACATTAGGTTATATCGATGCTGGAGAAGTGAAAAATGAGCAGTACCCTTGCCGAGACTCGAAACAAAGACCTCTCGAATACACGTCAAACGTGCTGACCACTACACCACGAAGGCATGCGAAGAAGACGAGAGAAATACCTTATAAAGTAACAGAAAACATGTTTAAAAATAACTCTCTGAGTAAAAGTAAAGTATTTTTCAAGCAGAGACTCAATCCTCCCTCCCTAAATAGCTGGCCATTTATAGACATGGACCATTCGGAACGGAGGTCACTTTATTATGGAGTCACCTAACAGGTGGACTATCGTTACCTCCTGTGAAGGACGGACAAATTACTTCCATGCTTTCTTCGGGATCGGAACATGGGCCCATTGGTATGGTGGTCACAGTCACTAACCACTTTGCCGTCTGGATGGCGACACAAATACTAAGAAAATGTATTTTAGGGCATAGAAGACTACCTTATTATGCACACAAACTGGTGAAATCCTCGGAGTTAAAACACATTTAAGTCTTGAAAATGTGAAGGACTAAGCTGTTGAAGTATTAATGATTCTAATTTTAAAATGTTATCCACGTTTCACATTATCGCGGTCCAGGAGGTATAGTGGTTAATGGAGCCAACTGCGATACCGCCCGGGTTCGAATTCCAGAAAAGCATGGATGTAACTATTCGTCCATTCATAGGCCGCCCATTTGGTGCCTTCGCAATGAAATGGCCACCGCTTAGGAGTTGCCAATGTCGAAAAGGCAAATATCCGCTGTTGGGGAATAAAAAAGAAAAAACTTTGTATATACAAAAATCTCACTGATATAGTCTCGCTTTGATTTTCCCAACGTAGCAGTGTTAAGGAAAATTAAGTAAAAAAAAACACTAGAATATCGGAAAAAAAAATGCGCAGTCAGTTTCAATTCGACCGTAACTTTTATATAGAGACTTCATCCATTTTAAATGCGCAGTTAAGAAGGATCATATTCTCAAATTCGAGTTTCACCATAAATTAAAACTGATGCGAAATAAAAATATCATTTGGACAGTAACATTGCTCATCCTAGCCTATAGGAGGTTCTGATTTCAAATCTTAGCTGGAAGCTAGTATTTAATCATTAAAATTTCTCTCAAGGTAGAATATATTCAAACATCTAAGCACACTAATTTAATAAAAATAAAAGTAAAAGAATAAAATTCAAAGCTGAGTTCCCGACCGAACTACTGTATCATCGATGAAAGCAAATTTACCGTTAGATTACTGGAAATAAGTCTTATTTAAACACAGGTTAAGAGTGTTCTCCATTAACTAAAATCACTAAAATCAAATTTCAAACAGATTAATGACAGATGCAAGCAGCAAAATATTGAAATTAATGGAATTAATATGCATAAAGAGGAGAGCATTCATTATATTGTTTAATAACGATAATTAGGAATATGTAAATAAAAAAAAATGCAGCATACAGAAACGAGTAACATCAATTTGTAGAGACATTAGGTTATTTCGGAGCAGGAGACATGAAAAATGAGCAGCGCCTTCGCCGGGAATCGAACCACGGACCTCTCCGTTACGCGTCGAGCATGCAGACCACTACACTACGAAGGCATGCGAAGAAGGCGGGGGAAATACCTTATCTACTCCCCCTTTTAAAGGGCGACTGGGGTTTTGGAGACCCAGTCGCCAAATCGCGGTGGTGGAGAACCATCATCCACCACCTTTTTAGTTCGGGCGCCATTGTAGAGACATTAGGTTTTTACGAAGCAGGAGAGGTGAAAAATAAGCAACGCCTTCGCCGGGAATCGAACCACGGACCTCTCTCGGTTACGCGTCGAGCATGCAGACCACTACACCACGAAGGCATGCGAAGAAGGCGAGAGAAATACCTTATAAATTCCTAACTCTCATTTCCTTTTCTGAGTGTGGCCTACCAGCGGCCGAACGGTAAAATGGCTGAACACTGGCAGTTCGATCTGGGGCTCGAATCCCGACAGTATTAAAATGTAAATAATAAATAATTTCAATGTGTTACTGAATGTTATGTTACGCATGTAACAGAGAAATAATCTGTAGATGATTTTGAGGGGGAAGTGTGACCAGTGTCACAGATCTTCAAATCAATAATGTTCTCTCAAACGATAATAGTTAGATTTATTAAGATCTCTTTTGACTCGTTTAAATAGTAATATCTCCAACTATGCCGTCAACTTTCATTTCTACCATGAGCTGTAAAATATTATGGTTTTAGAACAGTAATCCTTTTTTTCCCTTTTAATGTTCGTTTGAAGTCAAGTTTCACATCACTTTCATCAAGATGGATAGTCATAAAAAAAAGAGTTCAACAGCTCGCGTTACACAAACACAATCTGTGGATTTAAACCAGTGGGTGAAACGCTCTGAAAACGATCGTAATGCCAGTTGGAAATCGGGCGCTTCTTGAGAAAAAGTACTTCCTCTCGACTAATTTGCCCTAGAGAGAAACGTTTACCTGTCTGGAAATCCTATTAGGAAATGACAGTCTTGAAGATGGCTGCTTCAAGCTGAAGTTTGCATTGCTAACTTGTAGCAGGTGAATATATGATGCCGGCGTGTCGCTTGCATTTACATGCACCAGAATGCATAATGAAGTCTTAAGACACTAATGGCAAGAAACTGTATACTCTGTGATAGTTTTTATTCATGTGCGCTGATTTAGTGAAGCGTAACCAGCACTCTTTTTTTTTCGGTATGTTTCCTGATGTCGTATATGCACACTTATTTACAATAAACAACTTTTGTGTTTACATATACGCATAAATTCTCAGATTATGGGCATGGTTAATCTTCCGAAGAAAATTTCATTTCCACTCGTTGGAGAGTTTTACTACATGACATTTAAAACTTACGAGTAGAAACTCTTAAAAGAAAATATGAGTAACATTTACAAAGCTGAACAAAAGCATGCGTAAATTTGGATTTCAACCTCATACAGTAACCTAAAACAAAATCTATTCAGAGTCAGTGCAATAAAAACATGTCTCTCGCAGTTACATGGCCATTTCGTACAAATTATGGGGCAACAGAATTATACAGTTTTTTTGTTTACAAAGTATTCTGTGAAAGTTTGAAATATGTAAAAGGGCGGGGAAGTGAATGGACGATCTAAGAGAATAGGCCAAGTAAGGATAAGTAAATAATCAGTTTTATTTCTAACCATCATTTCTTTCTAAAACCCGTTGGTGTATAGAGCCAATTTCCCTTAGAAAGTGCTCCACGCAGGCAGTTCTCCTGTTAGGCAGATAGATAGCCCTCTAGTGCTTCAAATAAACCAAACTAAAAACCGTTGTTTGGCTTATGAACTGCAGAAAAGAGTTTAATAAATGAAGATACAAATACAGCGTGATCTAAGTAAGATTCTGGAAGTAACAGTTGGATTATGTTAATTATCAGTTAGCCAATTATGAGGCAAAGCAAATCGAGGACTATTTTTCTATGAGGAGAGGTGCCTTCGTGAAGGATTTTTTAAGGGAAACTGGCTTCTTCATTTATTAAACTCTTTTCAACAGTTCATAAGCCAAACAACGGTTTTTAGTCTGGTTTAGTTCGGTTTATTTGATTACGGCGAAGCACTAGAAAGCTATCTGCCTAACAGGAGAACTGCCTGCGTGGAGCACTTTCTAAGGGATCTATCTTACACATGTGGAAAATCACAAATCCAACTCTGTAGCGAGCCTGTTCGCCGGAATTGGTTGAACTACCAGTGTTCAGGCACTTTACTACTTAGCCGCTAATGGGTACTAAAAGTTGGGAGAGGACGGAGAAAAATAATAATGTTTTAAAAATGCAAAAAAGAAAAGGACCGATTATAGTAGTGAAGAAAATAAAATATGAAGAATTAGAGTAAGAAAAAAAAATGGGATTTGGGTGGATAATGGGTAGTAAAAGAACTCGAAGGCTGTTTCACTTTGCATTTTCGCGAAGAAAGTAATTTGTAAAGAATACTGGTTCGGAATTTTGTTATGTATTAAAAAAAATATGTACAGCCAACACTTTTCGCCGCTGGGAATGGAACTAAGTAGATTTCACGATTTCAACGTCAAGGCCTTTAGCAAACTAAAATAACAGATTAATAGATTAGTAAGGAATTTATTTGTCTAATCAATTGATGCAGACCACGATCGCTTCTTGGAGGAAATTCTAGATAAAATTGTTTCATGATCATGTTATTTTCCCAGCAAAAATTTATTAGTTAATTCAAAAATATTAAATATACAAATAAATATATTGCTTACTCCTTCTTGCGCTCACAAATCATTATGCAAATATGCGAATTTTTAAAGACTGAAAATGCATGTCTGCGATGTTATCATCATGCGATGATTTGTGGGTGCTTTATTTTTTTTAACACGATATTTTCGATGAGGATTTTTTTAAAAAGAGAAGTTTTTGAATCGCTTTATTTTCGATGACGATGTTTTCTCCTTGCTTTCTTTTCTCACGGGATATTTTGTAAAACGACGTTTTTTTCCGCGATGTTTTCGGCGGACCCTATTCTATATATTGCAGAATCTGCTAAAGCATGTGTTCTTCATTTCTCCCCCCCCCCACCTTTTTTTAGCCGTTGTGTTTTAGTATGTTCTTTATTCTGTTATTTCTGCTTCCGTGAGTTCACTAACATGGACTAATACCAAAACAAAAATTATGTTTAAGGAGTTTCAATGACATTATTTCTTCAAAATGTTTAGCTCGTTATTGACTTACTGCTTTTTAAACCTATACTTAGTCGACGTTCTTAGAATATCAGTCATCAAATTCTCGACAAGGAAGAAAAGAGGGTGCATCGGAGTATGGGTTTTCAATCACTTGGAAAAGGAAAACTTCTAAAGAACTCATCATCTTATATCTCCCAGAAGACATTGTTTATTTTGAAGCACAGAACTCAGTGAACTCCAATTTGCGTGAACTCCATGCGGTACGGATCACTGGAGTTGACAGTTACTTTCTTTTCTTTCCTTCTCTTCACGCGTCGAATATAGATCAAATATTTTTCTGAAAAAAAAAAAAAAAAGGAAAAAAACAGAAGGTGGTGTCATCATCTTTTAGGCGTTTTTTTCCCCTCTTGGGTTATGGTTTCTAGTACCGGAGCGATGAACTTTGAATCATTTCTGAACTAATTTCTTTTCGAAAGATTGTTCTTAAAAGCTGATATTCACTGGGGAATAAGGAAGAGCAAGATTAGAATCATTACAGATGATTAGAGGATAATAAAGAATTTTTTTTTCCTCCGCAAAATTTTTCAGCGTGCTTTAACTGAATGAAGGGAAATCTCCAAATTTTTAAATTTTTATTTATATATTTAACGCAGATATATACTCTAGAGTTTTGTAATAAAAATTCCTCCATTTAATTAGTTAATGAGTGAAAAATAGCTTTAATAGCAACGAAAACAAGTATAATGTGCGGGAATTTTTATTTAAAAAAATCTGAAAGCTTTTAGATTTTATATTGCGCCCAAAGCGGTGTTTTTTAAATTTCTACTATTAGCTCACTCTCTCTATATCTTGTTGAAATTTTCAGTCGTTAATAAAATACTTTTTATTCATCCACTTAAGTTCAAATACATTTTTTAAAGCTTGTAGTGGATGACACCTGATGTTAATACAGTTTTTCACTTGTTAAAATTTTTAAAAATTTTTTAATTGAATTTTTTAAATTTGTAATTAAAATAGGTTTTTATACTTAAAAAATTTTTGTTGTTAACTTAAGTAGGAATTGACTTTTATATTATTATTTTTTTATATTACTTGTTTCATTTACACATGCGTACACGTTGGGCTAAAAATACTTAAATTCGGAATTTCCGATAGACAGTCTCGCGCGCTGGAGATAAATATTTTATTCCGTACAGTGTGTTGCCACTGCTCGCTTTGAAATCGTGAAGTTTCTCAATCAAAAATTCGTTAAAGTTTAAAAAATACGAAATAGATAATAAAATAAATTCGAAATTCAGGACTCGGGCTTCCAGGTGCCCATATTTTTTTTTGGGGGGGGGGAGGACTACGTTATTCAGAATTTGATGGCTCTAGGTATCGCTGTGTTGTCATAATGCGAGAAACATATATACGTTCGTGCAGATTCTTCATCATTTAATTTCATTAAATATAGTACAGGGTGATAGTATTTGGTGGTAATAGTTTGAAAAGTGATACTGCCGTTTCGAGACACAAAATGCCGTTTCGTATTCTGGCAGTGTCAAATTTAAAAAAAAATTCTGCCACCATGCGCACGAAGCTCTTTAAAATAGTTTGTAATATCTTCCTTCTACTGGATATGATGAACTCATTCAAGAAGGATATGACTGATGTTTTCGCTGCCGTTCCAGCAGCTCTGAAGTGTACTTGGAGCAAGTCCATGTGGCTTTAAATAACTGTTAACATTGCCACGTCCACTAAAAACGTAATTTAAAAATGTGTCGAAAACTGGTTAATTTTTATTTCGAAGAGGACTGTAGGAAAATTCTTTTTATCCATTTTGCGTGTGGTGGTGTAAGGTATTCTATGTTCCAAATGCAAATAACATCTTTCCTATAAAGTCATTCCACTGAGAAATTGGGATACTGAGGTTTAAATGAACATAAAGATTCATGGGGTAATTTTGCTGAAGCATCAGCCTTTTTTTTTAATTTCCAGATTTCCAACAAAGTGAATCAGCCCCTTAACATCAAAGCATAGTTTAATACCATTTTTTGTAAAGATTCTTAAATATTAAAATGTACATAAAATTCCGGGCTGATGAGAAAAGCGAGACAGAAAGAAAAGTGCCTGTGGAAGAGAGTTCCATCAGAAGAAGTAAGTTTTAATCTTGTAAATGATGGATGGATTGTTAGCGACGTTTTGCTTCCCCGTGCCACCAGACACTAACAGGACACAAAATAAAAACACATTCCGTCTGTTTCTTTTCTGCGAGCTCTTCCTTTTGTTGGAAGCGATGGGAACATGAAGAAAACGGGCCTGGATCTTCACTTTTGAGCACTTCCAGGTAAAAAGAGGAAATAAAAAAAAAAAGTTCAACGATCGGCTGACTATCGTTGCTCTTGTTTTCGGTATTGTTTAGATTCTGAGGCTTTTTAATATTAATGTGCTTTTTTTTATCATCTTCAATTGCGGATTCTTAGTTGTTTTGTGAGACAGCTGATATTTTAAATGGATCTGTGAGGCGCAGTGAAATGGAACGCGGAGATTTAGAAAGTAAATTACTGGGTTTTTATTATCGTTGTTATTCAAATAGAATCCCGTGCCGCTTCTGAAAAATATTCCGTTGATAACAAAAGAATAGTTTTGGTAGATGTTATGTTATTAAAGTACGGAATGATTATTTTTATTTTTACAGTAGTGAGAAGTAATTTTGATAAATATCAAATTATTTGGATTTCGAGCACAAGCAAGACATACTTTTCTGTCTTTGAGAAATTTTCGGAGCTTGTTTTTATATAACCGACTTTTCAAGGAAATATATGTGTATCTATAAAGCCTTAAATTTATCTCCGAACTGACATCATTTGCGATATATTTTCTTGGTTCACTTTCAATAAACGAAAGCCTGAGGGTTGAAGAATTTCCTTATTAATAGCATAATATGTAAAGGTGTGATATTTATTACCCTAAAAGCATACTAGTTTGAGTGAGATGTTTCATAAAAAATAGCGACAAATAACATTATTTTAATTTGGGGGCTTGACGTGCCCAATACTATGATAGATGCATTAATCGGGGAAAAAAACAGACTTTTTTCACTAAGACATATTTAAAAGATTAAATAAAATCTGAATTCATGAAATACTGACAGGCTTAGTTTTATTTTATTAAAACTACAATTTTGATACGTAATTCGAATATCAGTTATCAAATGCAAATTGGAGAAAGAATATTTCTTTATCGCATTTTTACTTCCTTAAAAAGAATTAAACGCAGCATTGAAATCGCGAAAAATTTCAGGTGTCATGTTTCAGGGTAAATATATACTTTTAATCGTTTCCAAATCCATTTGAACGATTTTTTTTCGCGACTTCTGTACTTACGAAGAGAATAAAGGATTCTTTTCTTCAAAACGAATTACAAAATGTATTTAAAAGGGATTTTTTTCCCTTGACATCTATACGTACGTATGTTTGTATGCACGTACGCATTTCGCATAACGTAAACGATTAGACACAGAACATTAAAATTCTGCGTATGAAACTGATATAACATCTAGTTATACCTTCCCCTTTTCGTTGAAATCGGCAATGCCAAACATACACACACGCACATATATATATTTATATATTACAGTATCACAAATTTTTATTTTAAAACAAAATTCCCCAATATTATTTCTGCGCAATATGCTGCTGAAAATTAATCAATTATAGTCTTTGTGGATAATGGTCCTAAATTTCTTACTTTTTATCTCTGTCTCTATATTTATACCCCCTGACCCAGAATTTAGTAACTTTCTAAGCTTGAGAACTGTTTTCTTATAAGAAAAAGTACCTTTTACTTCGCTGTTAAACGCAATAGTTGAAAAGTTTAAAATTATTTTCATTTATGATAAATTAATAGAAATTCGCAATTCGAAGCTAAGTCTTCCAACGATTAATATTTAATGTGACCAAACACTTAAATTTCTTGTACATTTCGTATGCCATTAAGAGTAAGTTATAGCCATTTTAGTATAAATAACGTGAGAAGAAACGAGTAAATTTTAAAAAGAACCATAGCTATTAAGTAACTACCGAATTCTATATTACATGTAATATTATTCATACTCTTACAAGAATCTAAACCGTATTTTCATGAAATTTATGCTTTTTGCAAAATATAATCCTTTTAGGGAAAAACATTCATGGTAATTATTACTTTTCCCTCAAACAGTAATCAGTTACAAAGTAGGTACACTTTAATCAATAAATCGATTCCTAGGTTTGTATATATATATATATAATAAAAAAAAAGAAAATCTGAAAGCTTTCAGATTTTTATATTATACCCAAAAGGTTTTTTTTTAACGTTTTGGTGTGTTGCCTTTATTTATTAAATATCGTGTTCTTCTCACTTAAAGCATAAATTCAGTTCAAGAGCAACACCACAACATAATTTAAAAACAGCATATCTTTAGAATTTCCGATGAACAGTCTCTCGCGCTGAAGGTAATTTTTTTTTGTACAGTATTGCCATTGCACGCTTTGAAATTGTTGAGTTTTTTAATCAAAAATTACTTAACAGTTTACAAAATATGAAATAGATAATAAATCAAATTCCAAATTAGGGCTTCCAGATGCCTATATTCGAGCGGAGGACTACGTTATTCAAAATTTGATGTCTCTAAGTACCGTTGTTTTTTCACAGTGCGAGAAACATACATGCATTCATGCAGATTCTTCATTATTTAATTTCTTTAAATATAATGCAGGGCTCTAATATTTGGTGGCAACGGCTTGAAAAGTGAAACGCCGTTTATAGTGAAACACCACAAAATACCAAAACGAAATTAACAGCTCTTTTGGGCTAATAACAGAACAAATGATTATTTCAGTTTTCACAAGAGTTTCATTGTGATTATTATCAAATTCGTAATTTCGTTAATTACACTATCACCTTCACTATACAGAAGAATAATTAGAAGCATTGGGATTTTTGTATTCGTTAGCAGGTGAATGCAAGCTGTCGCCAAGTATTTCGCCAAGTGCATAATTTCGCTTTTAAAGAAAGTATTGCAATCTAAGCAAGGGTTTAACTAGTTATTAACCTAGTTTTTAACAATTCGTGCCTGTCTGAGATGGATCGGCCGTTCACAATTTCCGAGGAGTTTCTTGCGTTGGCTCTTTCTGTCAGACGATTCATCAGAATTACGCTGCAGTATGCTTTGACATCTGAGTATACAATGAAAATAATTTTCAGAGTGTTTTCGTAAAAAAGTAGAATGTTTTCTCATTCCTAGCGAGTGTAAATAAAACTGTTGTTAATTTTTCTAGTACTTTGTTGAAAATGTTTAAATAAAGGAAAGGCATTGTCGAGTGCCTTTCTCTTTTTAATGCAGTTCTTTTTATGGACACAAGTTCTGGCATGAATAACATCGAACGTGTTTTGGAATTTGCAACGAATAAAAAAAATAGACTTCCAAACAAAAAAGTTGAATTCTTTTGGAGCTATTGAGTGAATTTATGTAACATAACTATTAAAGGTAAAAAGGACTATATCTCAATACTAAAGGTTAATTAATAAATTATTAATAAAAAATTCAGTACGTTAGGATTAATACTAAAAGTACGATACAGAAATATTAATATAAATTTGATTAAATAGCATAACTGTAGCAATGCTGACCAATATTAATTATTATTTGTAACAAATTAATTAACCGGGCTCATCAATGGCCGACTGGTAAAGTTGCTGAATACTGATAGTTCGTTCCGGAGTTCGAATCATGGCCAACGGCTGGCTGCATGGGCTTTTTCGTAGTTTTTCCCATTTGTATATAGGAGCCAGTTTCCCTTAGAAAGTCCTCTACGAAAGCACCCTTTCCAGTTAGCAGATAGCCCTCGAGTGCGCTGCCATAATCAAATAAACCGAACCAAATTAATTAACCTAATGATGATTTATTTCGTTTATGGTAAGGTAATCTTAACTATACTAACTATATTTATGAATAAATAATTAACTATAAACAAAATTTTAACGAAAAGCAGTACAATACAACAATACACACTTTATTAACAAAACCAAAATACATGATAATGAAACTGAAATGCATATTAATGAAAACTATATTAATATCGGTAATACAAAAACTATAAATATCAGTATTAATATAAACTTATTAACATCAGTAATACAAATTAATTAGCCATGATATTAATAGAAAGATAAGTTTAAGTGAAAGTGATGTATTAAAAATAAGAGAGAGTTCGGAGATGTTTTAATTCTATTTTTTACTTCACACTAAGCTAATCTTTTTATAAACGTAACCTTGTCATTTTTCTTCCTTATTATGTTATTTGATGGATTGCTTACATAAGTGCATTACATATTTTTTTTTTTTTGCAGTTAATGAAATTCGCAAAAAACGAGGAACATTTTATTTATTTCTACTTTTACCGATTGATATTATTGTTCTTTATTTTTCCATCCATTTTTATTTCTTTTTCTAATCGTTGTTCTCATCTAACTTAACTTTTATCTAATTTTACTTCTCTGTTATCTCTTTTACATAAAAAAATTATCTTCATAGCTTCCAATATTTATGAATAGATATACAGGGTGGTCATAAAATCTTCCCCGATAATTGTCACCCGATAACTAGCTCCGTATCTGCTCAAACAATCGAAATGCTTTTTCAGATATTGTAATTTGAATGTTTGCGTTCCAGATTGTGATGGTTTAAAACACTAGAGCTCTCACGGTTACGGTTACGATGAAAAGATTTTGAAATTTTCGGAAAGCAACACCTACTTTTTTCCCGCGGAAACTGATAACCGCATTAAAAAAAAAAAAAAAAAAAAAAAAAAAAAAAAAAAAAAAAAACCTTAAATGGCATTGAACGATAAACATATGAAGAAAGCTGCCGGAGTAAAATGTGTGGAAAGAACAACGTAGTAAAGGGCCAATGATAACACAAGAAAGGAGAGAGAGATATTTTTTTTATTGTAATTACAAGTTTTCACCTTTGCAGATTATAACGTTGCGGGAGATTGCGGACAACAAGTAGAAAAGTAACAACGCCGAGGGAAAATGTATCATTTCGCGTTTTATGATAGCGCCTTTCAGTTTTGTCAAATCTCTTGGATTTGATGTATACTTCTTAGATTTCAGATAACCGCAGAACCAAAAATCCATCGGAGTGAAGTCGGGAGATCGCGGTGGCCACGAAACTGCAGAGGTACGGGAGATGACTCCATCTTGAAAGGTTGTACACGTTGAAAACCTGTAATTCTAATAAAAAAATTTCAAACAATAAACAATTTTGCAAAAACTGCGTAGAATAATGGCTAAGTGAAAAGAATGGTGTGAAAAGTTTTACAGCAATTGTTTGTTAGCTTATAAATTGGAAAGACTGCAAGTGAGTTTAACAAATTTAAGAAAAAACGCATTTCTTCACTTATGTTGCGCATTGGAATGATTATGACGAAACGATTCTCAGTTCATTAAAAAAAAAGAAAAGAAAAGAAAAAGGGGGAAAAATGGAATACATGATCTTCTTTTATAATATTTTCCCAAGATTTGATGCTCCAATGCTGTTTTCGAAGCTATCTTCAATACACAAACTGTACAATAATCCCCCGAAAAAAAAATCAATTATTTTATTATTTCTAGTATTTATTCATATTTATAACTTCTGCATCTTTTTGTAAGTCATAGGAGATTTGCTTCAAACCATTTTAAGGCTAGTCGTATCCTTTTTATATCCTTGGCAATTTTTTCGAGATTTTCTGCTCCGAGTTTGTAAGTTTTAAATTTTTGTATGATAACTTTTTCATCCAAATTGCATGCATCCCAGCTACTGCAACGTTTTTTTCTGCTGTTTTTCTTTCTCTTGATCGGTGAATGACTTCAGAAAGAATACACTACAAAAAGATCAACCCCTGAAGCTTTTGTTATCACAACGATAAATTATAAATTTTGGGGTTACTGTGGTGAAAGTAATAACACGAACTGCACTAATTTACAGATTCACAACACGTTGGGTTAAAACCACTCGCATCGTTTATCTTTTGATTCGCGATACCAACTCTCACACTACGCCCCACTTGAATCCCAAATCAACATCTTTATTTCCGATTTGAATACGTATCCCATCCCCACCCTCTCGCCCATTTTTAAGACAGTGGCCTTTTTATTAAAACGCGCTGGTGGGTATGTCGTAACCTGCTTTCCTGTGATGCCAGAATGCTTCAGACTGCGTGGGAGGTGAAAAATAACCAATGTTTAAACTCTTGTCTCCTAGCTTTCGATGATCGGGCAGATGATTAGATCTCTTTTTTGTTAATCAAAATAACACTTCACTTTTTTTTCACGAGCGAAGCAATCCTTCTGGGTGGTGTCTTCTAGCGTGGAGGTGAGTCAATGTATGGCAGTCAATGGCAGTCCAAGTTTACGTGAGCTGTCCCGATTTAGGGTTGTATTTGTCGAGGAATTCCTGTGCCTACAAATCGGCAATCACAAAATATTTACTGTTGATTTATTTGTTCTGAATTATTTTACTAGAAACCAAGAAAAGTCGGTATGATTATAAAGATTATTAGGTCCTTTTGCAGCAAGAAATTTGAAAAGTCAACTGATGATCGAGGACCGCTCGGAAGTGGCAATCAAGTCCACCTGGTGACGAACTTTCGTTCGTCATATTTCATTTCGATCGTCGCTGTAGAGATTAATAGATTTTGCTAAAATTCAGTCATAAAGTTGTACAGACATTAGGTTATTTCGAAACAGGAGTGATGCAAAATCAGCAATGCCCTAGCCTGGACTCGAACCATGGACCTCTGGAATACGCGCCCAGCGTGCTGACCACTACATCATAAAGGCATGCGAAGAAGGTGGGAAAAATACCTTATACACTCCCCCTTTTAAAGGGCGACTGGGTTTCAGAGGACCCAATCGCCAAATCCCGGTGGTGGAGAATCATCATCCGACACCTTTTTAGTTCGGGCGCTAGTGTAGAATCATTATGATTTATGAAGCAAGAGACGTGAAAAATGAGCAATGCCCTCACCGGGACTCTAACCACGGACCTCTGAAACATGCACCTAGCCTGCTGACCACTATACCACGAAGGCATGCGAAGAAGGTGGGAGAGATAGCTTATAAAGTTTTCTTGTGAGCAATGAAAGTTTCCAGAAAGCTGTAGGGATTTACTTGATCAGGAACTATTAATCCCATCAGACGTGTAGCGAATTATCGTTTTGTCTCTAAAGTAACTACAGGCCAAGGAAAGGTTTTAATAGCATTTTTTATTAAGCAGAATTAGATCACCAATGCATGTTCTCGTGCTCACGAAATCCACCACAGCTCGTGCTTATGCAACTAAAGGAACAGCAAATTTGAATTCAAAACGTAGGCTGGTAGTCACAAGATACACAATTCATTAAGACCTGAGCTGGCTCAATAACTCTACCGCAGTGACAAATTCAAATGTCGGCAGCAATAACGCAAAGCCGAATAATTACAAACTGATTAGAGCTGGCAGGAATGAACGTAATGTGGCCACAAAAGGCAGAAACACGCTCTATTTTACAATACAGAAACCTCAGTTTAAATACTATCTAACTAATTTGCAGTCTGGCGAGAAAAAGGAAAGGAGACGCAAGTATAGTAAAGGCTTTAACTATAAATAATTGGTTAGCTTCAAACAATAACCTTTCAAAGTCATTAATATAATAATATATAATGTTATAATATACATTAATTTATTAGTGTATATAATAATAATAATATATAATAATATGATTATAAATATATATATATATATATATATATATATTAATTTATTATGTTTGTCATCAATACAATAAATATGAAATATATAGACATGACGGTAAAAAAATCAAATCACATGCATATCAGAAAAGTGCAAGGGTAATTATTATTTACTTCCTCTATCGCCAATGCTGAAAATAGGACCAGAAATGCAACTGCATTTATAGTAAAACGGAAAAATTTATCCATGGAAAAAATTGAATGTTTACAAATTATATTAGGCTTAACAATAAGAAAACAAAGCAGTCTTCATAAAAATACCTGCAGTTTTTATGCCAGAACACTGATAATCAAGTAGGATTTTGTAATTAATAAAGCTGGAAAAAATCCTACTCATTTAGTGGTGGGCCAATAAATTAAGGTGCCGGCACCTTTAAGAGTATTTCTTTTTTTCAATTTAAAAATTCTCCGTCATAAACTGCGGGTACTTTTATGGACGGGAGTTTTTTTTTATTGGGAATGCCGTAGCGGCACACATATAAAGTTTTTTTGCTGTTGTCGAACAATTCTCGCTATGAGTAAATGTGCCAGCATTTTTAATGGCGGGCATTTATGACATCATCATTTTATTCGCATGCGATTTTATGCAACGCGGACATATTATCTGCAAAACCCTATATCGAATGGCATTTGAACTGAGGAGTAAAATATTAACATTATCAACACTGTACTGTTTTATTTATTGCAGTTTTAACTATCTATATTTACACTTCTTTGTAATATTCTATTTGATTTAGATTATTACTAGATATAAAATGGAGATGACTATTTGAAAGCTTTTTATTTGTTCAGAGTCAACCACATCTTGAACTTCCAGCGATTAACCCATATCTAAATACTAAGGAAAAACAAAAACGGGAAGATTAGTGTGATTAACAGGAGTAGCGTTAGTCCACGAAACAGCGCATCCATTTTGGGAATCCGTAATGATTAATTAAACTTTGGTAGGGAAGGAGGAAACTTGCTACATCTTGCCAGGATTAAACGATTAAAGAGTCGATTTCGGGAACGTGACTTGTCGTTCATTGAAGAGTGGAAAGCCATGCTGCCGTCATAGCAGAGTGAGTCACTCAATGCGGACGAATGCAGGTGAATCAATGGTGATGTGTTCGCGATGCAAGATTTGCGCTCAACGTATCATTTAAAGGCCTTTAAAAAAAATAAACCATCAAATAATAAAATGTTTCAATTAAATTAGATAAGCTCCATACTGTTGGAGAAATTGTTCTTGAAAAAGATTGAGGCCTAGGTGATTGAGTTCATATTTCTGCAGCATGTCTAGATATATTAGTTACAATTTCACGGTAATCTCGGAAATAAAGGGAATGGGCTCTTGATCCTACACGTTTTGAAACTTGAAAGTCGGATTTTAAGAGCTGGCTCAATTTTACAAATTTAAGACTCTAAGAGACACGTGTCCCTGCCGTCTAAGGTCAGACATACTATTTTACACGTCACGAATTTTTATTTTAGTTTGCATCAGGGCAGAACAATCTAATCTTTGTTCATGCCTCACAAACAAAAACACTGCAATTTTTGAAATTTGAAGTAAACAATTGCCAGCTTATGTACCAAACAGAACTGGAAAATACTGCTTTGGAAACTTGTTAAATAAAACTTAGCCCAAGTCTCAAAAAATTGAAATTGAAATATCAAGCTTGGAGGGGGCTCAAGACTAGTTGCAAAATGTTCATTAAAAAGTTAGGTGTATGGAAAATAGCCGAATAAACTGATTAAATAATTTAGGATAAACTTAAGTGTAATAAAATAAAGTAGTGGGGAGGTAAATATAATACAAAACGGACTAAAAGTTCTGTTCTCCAAACTCACTGAGAGGATAAAATAGATTAAGTAAAAGCGATAAATACGGGCTCTTAGTTAAAATGTGCGGAATAACTGATCTTAAGATTTCTCTTAGAGGCACAGAATGTTATTATTCTGTCTATTTATTTTTGTACAATTTTTTTTAATTACCGTATTTTAGGAACTTTTAATTACAATTAACATATTTCCGGAAAACTATCCAGGACTTCGTAAATATTTATTTCAGTGTTAAGAAAGTCTTAAGGTTTTCAGTTTGATGTTACAAATGAAGACTTAATACGAAGAAATAAAATCAAGCTACTCGATCAATAAAAGTGCTCAAAATATTGAAAAGTAGACTGCATTCTTTAACAAATCTACTGTTAAGATGTCGATAATGCAAAGATATATTAATACAGTGATAAGATAATAATAACTTAAATGTGACCTTCCCGGGTGCAAATGCCATAGCTAAATACAGACTGAAAGAACATTTAATTCTAATAAAGCACCAGAACCATAACATCAATGGAGATCGACTTTTAACTAAACCATTGGCAGACTCAGAACTGACCATCACGGAGGATTGAGAATTGACAGAGAGGGTAGGAAAATCTATAGAAACTGTGATAAGTGCTGGGACACAGAATTGACAAATGCATACGTTTTTTACTGTCCGGCCATCCTTCAATTGTTGTTGTTGCTTCTGCTCTCTTATCTGACAGTAACATCAGCCCAAGCCCACGAAATTCCTTGCGGCAAGAAGCGCAAGATATGCCTGTCGTTGGCATTTTACGTTGTCGTTGGCAGAGTGCGATTTAACTCAGTTCCACTCCCAATTTCGATGGAGAACACCCCGGGGGTGGGTCTTCCACCCATCTCCCGCCAAAACCACATGAGAGGACTTTCGGCTCGCCGCGTATTTAAAGTGCCGCCATGCCACACCGACACTATACATTTACAAACATACATGCCTTCTCCAGGATTCAAACACAGGACCTTCGACTCGGCAGTTCACTATACCGGTTGGGCGACGTGCTGAAGTGTTAAATATTGGGGTCTTGTTTAAGAGACCGCAGATTACCAGGGCTGTCATCTTCTCCCATCTTATATTTGATGAGGTTTCATCGTAGAGACAACAGCAGCAACAACAACTTTCCAAGATCTAAAAAATAATCTGATTTTATGTTAAAATACCTGAATTTCAATAGAAACGATACTAAAGTTAAGCGCTTTTCCTTTCCCTCGTCTCCAGGACAGTTTTCTAATTAAGACATAGCCCAGACATAATTAGCAATCTAGGACTGTCCGGTCCAATCCCGGACATTTGGTAAATCTACTTTTAATTTCATATCACTTATTTCCATTTTAAACCCTTTTATAGAGTGGAAATTTTAATAATTTGTTATTTATCACTCTAAAACGTACTCTTAACATGCAAGTTGTGTTGCATGATTCCGTCACTAAAAAAATCATTCACAGAAAATTTCTTAAAATTTCTACAGTATTAAATGTTTCATTAAGTAAATGAAATAAGTCTAATACACGAAGTCGTGTTCTTCAAGAAGCAAAAGAACAGATAATGACGACGTTTCTCGAATTCAAGGTCCGTTGCGAACTGTTCCATTTGTCTACCAACTTGCTGAGAATCTCCTGACGCAACCACGGATCAAATTAAAACTTTCGCTTTACAAAATCCTTCGTTCCGGGGCGCTGGCCCCGCAAGACAGTTTCGAAAACGAAACGTCACTGGAGTTGATGACTAAGATGAGTCCACTGGAGCGTGCGATGAGTCGTGATCGAGCCATTCCAGTCGTGATGACCCGAATTGAAGTGCGACTCACGCGCTTCTCCGCGCTCGTCTTTGTAACTTTCCTTTTTCCCTCCACTTTTTTGAAGTTCCTCAAATAAGCTGCTAGCGCCATCTGTGGGACAGTTAAGAAAATAATAGAGACGAAGTTTCGCATTAGGAGGCAATACTAAATTCCACATTAGTTTTATATCAAAATATTTCGTTATTAATTGTGGTAAATTTTTGTGCGAATATACCATGACGTCACGCTCGCTGTGTTTAAATTAAGTGGAAAAAAAGATCTTTTATAACACAGTTTACTATTTATTCGGCATTTTTAGTCTTTGGTATAGTTAGTATATGCAGTATCGTTAACTGATAATTTTTTTATTATCAAATAATAATAATTGGGATTAAAATTCAAATTAATTCACAAAGAAAAATTGAGAATCGAAGATCTTTTAAACCGCCATAAAATCTTTTAGGAGTAAACAAATGTGGTTTTGAGTTCTATTAAACTATACCGTTTCAAAAAATTTTTAGCTTTTAAATCAAATTAAAGAAAGTAAATACGTATATAAATAAAATAAATATAATTTTGACTTAATCTTTTCATTAAAAATAGCCTTTAAATATGTGTGTTCGTGAAAATATGTAAAAATTTGCTTTTATAACACAACATATATATATATATAATTTAAAAATGCAAAATTCTTCCCTGTAAATATGTAAAAATTACTTTTATACCATTCGATTCCTTTTTTGGATAAGAAAAAAAAGGAAAAAGGTTTCTTTCTCTCTTTCTCTTTTTACTTCCTTGTGTACAATGTAAAGAAGAACTTTAATCGCGAAAAATTTCGGGTATCACATTTCAACGAAAATATCCATTTTGACCGAATCCATTCGAAAAATGGTTTTTCTTGACATCTGTACGTACGAACAGAATAAAGAACTCTTTCTCCCAAAATGGATTCAGAAGAGATTTTTTCGGGACATCTGTACGTACGTACGTATGTATCTCGCATAACTCACAAATGAGTAGCCTCAGAATGTTGAAATTCTGCTATAGCATACCAAATATATATAAATATATATGTGTATATATAATATATACATACACTCACTCTGCTACCCAGAGCAGCGAGCTCAGTTTTTTTATACTTATATGTTGGTGAATTGTGCATTTTCTGCTGTAAAAATGATTGAATTATTTTGTTTGTATCTTCCGGTTAAGGTTTTTATGCCTCTAGTTAATTTGCATGCAATAGTTGTAGAATTATCAACAGTTTAAAAGTCGTTTAAGTCTTGCTAAATCTAACTACATTTGAAGCTTTTAGTAAAACAGTGAATTAAGTCAGTTTGTGCACCAACTTCAATGTCTATTTGCCGAGTGGAACCAACAGTAAATCCTAAATTTTATGCATCAAAAATCTATCTTCCTGCGTGCTGGCCGAATTGCTTCTTTTTGCGTAGAAACTCTAATTTTAATTGTCAAAATTGTTTTTTTAAACCGTTGGGATTTATATTTTTCTGTATTTTACAATTTTTAATGAAGATGCTTTGAGTTTTTATGTATTTTTGCCTTACCGCTAAGTGAAAGCTCAATTAATTGAATGAGACAATGTCTACCGAAATTCGAAGAAATAAGTTTAAACGAAATGCTGCGAAATTATGTATAATTTAGTATGCCGTACAAGGAAGTCATGTGGTGTTCATTTCAGATATTTTTAAATAAGCGAAATGCCATACGAAAATTTATATTTTAAAAAATAATCGTGCTGTGTTAGCTCTAATATTAGGTCAAAATAATTTTGTAAAGTTTTTTGCATTGATTTTTCCTTTCAATAAATGCCGCTGACTTTCAGTTTCAGAAAAATTAAGGAAAAGTGGAACTTAACTTCTTATAAACGAAATTTCTTGCAATCGGAACTGCCTGAAAGTGAACAAAACTATAATGAAAATGTTTAAAAGAGAAAACTGTAATGAAATACTACTGTTATCACCAGATTCGGGGAGATTTATTTTGTTAAATTGGTAGAGCTCTGCGTTTGATCGCATGTGTGGTGCGTGCATATAAAAAATCGCCTTAGAAAAGTGAGATCGAAATGTGACATAATTGCAAGCAATGGAAAAGAGGAGTCTAATAAAATAATATTTCTCACGAGGTGCGTCAACTCAACAATATACGCTCGTGCTTTGTGTTAGCAAACCTGGTTTTCAAAATGCCAAAAATAATACATTGCTAGAAATTACTATAAGTTAGTTTATTTTAAAACTAATGGCAATAGGTTTCTGATTAGGATATTCGAATATAACAGAGCAGCGAAGGTTTTCTGCTTAAAAGTAGGAATGCCTTCGTGGAGCACTTCTGAAGGAAGTATGTATATATGAATTTCATGCTTGTATTCACGTTATACACGGGGAAGACCACCAAAGCCAATGATGCAGCTCGCTCGTTCGCTTGGGTTGAAACCCAAACGGAATCGAACTACCATCGGTATTTAACGGTCCTAGCTACTCGGCCACTGGTGCGCCTCAAAATCATTTCTGAATGTGTTTGAGATTAATAACTAGTTGAATATAGGAGTAGGAAAACATTTTATGCCATGAATTCTTGTTACCTAAAAAATCCCGATCATTCAACGATTTTTAATAGACTTTGAAACTTATGAGGAAACAAAAATTAAGAAATGTGGATAATTACAGCTCGGTGGACAAATTTGAACCTTCTTTCATCATTTATTGACCGGTTACTTTATCAGCATGATCGGTAGATACATTGACTGTAGAGCAATACTTCCCAACATTTTAGCATCATGACCTAATTTTTAATACAGCAATTAATCACGACCCACATACATATAGTTATTCCGGAAAAAAAGAAGGAGAGAAAAAGTGTCGTAAAAGAAAATAATGTGTTAATGAAGTATTGCTAAATAATTACGTTTAATTATTAATTAATAAATATAAATGAATGCGAGGTACCTCCTCTGAAACGACCGCCTCCGTTTCAGAAGATTTGGTCTTTGAAGAGGTAATCAGCCGCTTCGAAGAGGTGATGTTTAGTACCGATGTTTGTTCGTGTTCACAATAACATTGATCACGATCATAAGTGGTCGTTCTAAGGAGGTAGTCGCAAAGAGAGTGTTCATTGTATTTATAAATAAATGTCTATAATTATATAACAATATAGGAAACTTGTAAACTTTTCGATGTCGATTAATTATCTCCAGACTCATTGCTGAATCGCAACCCATATACTATTAAAACTACTGATATCCGTTATTAGTGTAATAAACTAAATGACTTGTTGTAATAAAAATGTTAGAAAAGTAACTTGCTGTTGCTACTATCAGCGAGCAAGTGGATTATGCTTTGGAGTATTTTTTACTTTGTGTTTACTCATTTATATATGCGTGTAATAAAATGACTTGGAGAAAGCTGCTTGCATCATGATAACTCGGATAGGCTTTACTGCGTAGCTAGAACGATGACACTCGAAGACAGACGTAGCCGTAAATCCCACTCATAATGTTATTCCTTGTTAATGAATTCTAAGACACATATTTGTTTTTCATTTCACATCATCAATTGTGAGTGCGCTATGCAACCCACAGTTTTATATTTAGAACAGTGGACGACAATGCGCTAGAACTGGACCCCCATCCTGGGTCTGCCTTTCGGGGTGAGTGTGTCGAAGCTCCAGAGACCCCTTCATTTCGTCGGCCCCTTCGTCGGCCCTTCGGCGACGCAGACCCCACAGTCCCTGCTCGGCTTTATACGTAGCCTCAGCAAGGACGAAAACGTTGATACTAAATACAAATAAAAATCGCTAGGACATCTTTGCCTCGGGGCACCACTCCCTCAGCATCAGAGAAATTCGTCTTGGTGCCTTGCCTTACTCCGTCAGTCCCCGTCGCTGGAACTATGAGAGCCAAATCCCCGACGACTGGTTCGGTGATCTCCGATCTAGCTCCACCACAGACAGAGGAACAGACACGACAGTACCAGTACGGTCCCTGCCAAGCCTGAACCAACCTGAGAATAAACTCGGGGCTCTAGTCCTGTGAAGACAACTTATTTGCCCCCGTGGTTGAGACTGTCTAAGTACAGATCCTAGCCAGTGCTTCCCAGGAATTCTCCTGAGTCAACCCCCGGGGGGGGGGGAACTGTGGACAACAGCTGGCAGAGCCTAAGCGAGCGAGCTAGCGTCATAACAGGGAGAGAGCTGAATCAAAAGTGCGCAGTTATCCAACATGGAAGCTCGCTAAGAGAAGGTTTCGGTTTCAGCTGCTTATTAAAAGAAAGTTTCAGTTCTCGAAATTTGAAGTTCCGAATTAGCTATGTCATAAACTTTACGCAATTCACACGAGGCGGATTGATCTAGAAATGATGCAATTCAGAAAAAGGCATTATTCTTTTTAGACTAGAGAGGGGGGTGGAATTAAGAGGTTATTGCTAGTTTAAATTTAATTTTTGCTTACATATTTTTTATCTTATAATTTTGATTTACTTATAATTTTAATCTCATCACACACACACACACACACACACATATATATATCTAGAGAGAGAGAGTTGGATAGGTAGATAGGTAGATGATAGATATATGAAGTATAGTAGCAAATCCATTTTTTTCATTTTGATCTGTCTTAACATGTTTTGCCTCTATTGCCTTTCCTGCAGTTTACCAGTGTTATTCTGGTTTTTATGTTATTGCATAAGTTTATTCCTAATTAAATACGGAATGAACTTTAAACGTATTATTTATTTTAATTTATATTGCATTATTACTACCACTTATTGCCATTTTCAGCTCACGCAATATATATATATTCGCTTTTTAGTGAGCATTACCATTCAAATTACAACATAGTAGCTTCCAATTCATGTCATAAAAGTTTATGGTTTCCAAAAGGATATGTAGGATGTAAGGAAGAAAAGGATTATGAAAACTGCAGCATTTCTAATTTATTTGCCTTTGAAATAATACACTACACTGAATGATCATTATTCATGTTATTTACTACTTTTGTTTTTACCTGTTGGGAAAAGCTTACTCTCTGACTTCCTATCAGTTTTCCTTGGGTAGCCATGGGTCATAACTGCCACATTCGATCATCAATTATCTGTACTCACTTTCGCGAAAGTGTATTTGAGACTATTGGACGGCAAAAGGCTGAATAACTTATGATCTCCTACAGTTTGATCTGCCATAATCGCCCACGGTGGATTAAGTTCCACTAAATGGGTCATAAACCCGTTCAACATTGTGACATGAAGTGCCATCTGTGGCTGCCTCGGGGTCATCCACGCCCATTCTAGGTGACGGACGTGTTTATCCATCGTTTGCATCAGGTCAGATCTGAAGCAGCGACATACCGATTGATACGAGGTCAGGTTGTTTTTCAGATATGCTTATATAATAAATAAATCAAGAATTTCGTCCTTCTAGAGAACTTTCAAAGTGTATTGAAGGATGCTGGATCTATCAAGAAAGCCAGCTAAAATATCATTCCACTGAAAGGAAAATTCTTCCAGAAAATTAGATTTTCTAGCAGTACAACATAGCAGAACTTTTTTTAAAGTTCTCTCGAAATTCCTTATCATTCCTTCCAAGAATACATTCTGTTGGAAACTGAGTTTTGAAAATAAAGAGCATTACTTAATATAATATATTTGAATATATCATTTACTTGGGTTTATCATCGAGTGGCAATGCTATTGTGCCGTTCAGAAAAAGCGTTGGTCATGTGACATTGAAAGTATACTCCGCAGAAGAAAAAAATGGGACAGTTCTATATCTCCCGTTCTACTGGGCCGATGGATGAAATTTTTCAACTTTATTTTTCAACCTCGAAATGGCGACCTGGGACATATATTAGATTTGTATTTAGTATTGTTCAAATGTAGGTTTTCTGACACAAAATCGGACTTTTTCTGAAATGACATATTAATTTATACCTATGTTTCAGTTCTGCGACTCAAATTGCGTCAAAATGATAAGTTTTTCAAAAAGAAAAGTCGCGGGATTAGTTTATAAAAAATTAGCTCTCAAAATTTTAGCTCCTTAATGTTAATTGAATTTGGCATATATTTACTAATACCCCCTTTTTTTAGTAAACTTACTTATTCTTTCATTCAGAACTCGAAATTTAGGTTCAATCCGAATAATTTTCCCAGGTATTTTCTGATTTATTTTTAACATTTGCATATTTTAGTAATTTTTATAAATTTTTCGAAAAAACATTTTGAATCACAACCTATAAATTTTTACCGGCACCTTAAGTAAATGTATCTCTAGACATACCTGCAAAAAATCAGAGTTTTTTGTTCAAAATTTTCGAAGATACGCGTGAATTTAGAATCTAAATGCCTATCAGGGTCATAAGGCTTGCTTTCGATATATTGGTGCGTTTTGAAATTTGGTATATTTGTTATCAGAGATAATAACACCAAATATGGTTTACGCCCTTTGTTAAAATTATTTTAAAGAATGAAGAATGCACTCCCCCTTTCGTGCACAGTGAAAGGGAAAGAAAAATAGGTTACAATAAATTAAGAATTTTGCCAAGTGAAGCATTCTTGGCGCAAACTGAAATAAGTGCGAGAAGATAAATTTTTTAAATTTCTCACCTTATTTTACAGAATTTAATATTTAGGCATAATTTGAAATCGAAATATGGAAAAAAAATCGGTACGTTATTTCAGAAAAAGTCTGTGTAAAAGTTTACAATCGGGTGCCCCTTGTTTTTTGGCGATTCTGTTTTGACGCCAAGATCGGCGCTAATAAGACACAATTTCAAGATGGCCGCTACACAAAACCAAAACAAGAAGTCAAAGAATTTCAAACTCCGTGTCCATGCACAAAAACTCTTTGTCCATGTACACATCGAAACTATTTTCACTTAAAAAAACATCTGAGAATTGCACAAACTTAGTCATTTCATATTGCCTTGACTTCATGTGCACATCGATTTATTTTCAATTAAATAAATCAAGAAGCTAAAAACATGTTAAAACTCTCATGGTAACCAGAAATGGGGTTTCATCGCCAAAACTGAACAAAATTTTTCCCCAATCGAAAGGGCACCCAATTCTACACTAGAGCCAAAGTCTGATTTTGCGTCGAAATACCTATGTTAGAACAATGCTATGTATAAATCTAATATATATCCTAAGTCACGCTTTTGAGACATAAGAAACGCAAGTTAAATTTCGTCGATTGGCCCAGTAGAACGGGTGATTTAGAGCTGTCTTTTTTTTTTTTTTTTTTTTTTTGTGGGGGTGTGGGTGGGGGGGGGGATTGTGTGTGTGTGTGTGTGTGTGTGCAGAGTGTAAATGCGTCACAATTTCTACATTGTAATTTTGTCCCCTAGCCAGCTGTAAGGAAAGAATCATATATCTCCTACATGTGTTCTTTCGCCTACATCAGAAATAAATATTATGATATAGTGGGAGAATGTATCGATATTATTTCCTGTATTCCTTCCTCTCTTTAAAGTTTTATGAAATGGTAATCTCTTGTAACTAAAACGCTCGAAATAAGATAATTTTATTCATGACTTGCACAAAGGCAATTGAAATACAATGACAACTTTCACGTGGAGTGATAATAATATAAAATAACAACTGCGATTAAAAGTACCACGACTTGCTACACGCCTAATGATTACCCCAAAAGTGTATATTCTGCAACATCAGTGCATGAAGTACCAGAAACCCTAACGGCCACTCCTGAGAAAACTACTCACAAAAGCCAAATATAACTGAAAAATTCACTAAAAAAGGTGAAAGTTCAGAGATAATTGAAGACTAAGAGGTATAGCCGCCCACACACCTCTGTTGAAGTGAAAACGGGTCACGTAATGTAAACAAAATCGTGCGACGCGGTGGACATCGGGTGACACCCAGTTGAGGATGCTGGGCCACTTTCCCATAGAACACCTACCGATGCAAATATACGAGTTCTCTTCAACCGCTTCAGCACCGGGGCCGGTTTGCCCTTTGTTATGGAGATGTTGTGTGGATTCGTGGAGTTGAATAATGCGCGCATTAAAAGTTAAAACACACCGTTAAGAAACACTCCTCCTCCTCCCTCTTCTTCAGACTTCTTGAAGATATATAATTGTCGCGCTTAACAATGTGTCTTTCAAAGAATTAAGATCAGGTCTATATGTATATTGAAGTGGCAGGAAGGGAAAACCATTTTTAAGTGGGTTATGAGATGTGTCAATTCGCGTTCCGGAGTTTAACATATCAAAAGAATTAGGTATTCGAAATAATCTGAATTTAAAATAAATATTTGATACGCATAATACGCCCCAATCTTTTCACTCAACAATAGGGAGGAGGAGAATTATTATGATAACTCTATGTTTGTATATGATGGACGAGCTAGCATAAAATGTAATTACGCTGTTATCAATTTTCTTAATGTCAGCTCAATTCAATTAATGAGAAACGGATTTAACTGTACTTATTGTTTTTAAGTTTTCTGAATGTACTTGATTTATTACTTTTGAATTTAGCTTTCGGTTTGAATCTCTCCCCCCCCCACACACACAAATGTAGAATAATTTCATTACAAGGTAGCAAATTGAGTAATGAATTACTTTCGCATAACAGGTTTTTAACATAAATACATTTATATTTATATCACCTATACATTATATTTATTTATGCAGGAAATTATTTTTCCAACAAAATGAAGTTATTTCTTGTGTATTTATTGATAAATCAAAACAGCATAATCCAAAACAGTTTCTTTTAATATTAAACAAGATGTATCACATATAGTAGAGCAGTTTTCGAAAACGAACAAAATATAATCATTCGATTTTTAAAGCATATTTAAAACTAAGTGGTATGATTAATGAGTAAGGGTTGTCATTTAATAAACATTTTTTATCCAGGAAACATGAATATTATTTCGACATTTAAAAATAAAAAAAAATAAATAGTTTTCCGTTATTTTATAACGGCATTTACATGAACTAAATGTATGAGAAAGCTTTAGATCATTATCAATTTTTAAATTTTCATGCACTTAAATTATCTTAAGTTGCTGTGTGTATGTGTCTATGTGGTTCTTAAAAAAATTTATTTATAAGCGCAATTTATAATTTTTACGCTATTTTATAACTCAGCTTTTCAGGAAGTTTTTCAAATATTTAAATGTTGTAAATATAAATATATTAAATACGTTAGTTTTGTTTATGTCGTATTTAGTTGTTGTGTGAAGTTTTTTTAAACTAAAATTAAGTAATTCTAAAAAGTTTATTTTTATTTTTTTAGACTAAACGAACACATTGGGACGTGTCATTTCTCGGAAGACAGCAATCAAGGCGAGAAAGAATACAAGTGTCGGCAGTGTCCGAAAGTTTTTAATTGGAAGTCCAACCTCATACGTCACCAAATCGCTCACGACGAGAGCCGGCGATACGTATGTGAGAACTGCAAAAAAGTTTTCACTGATCCCAGCAATCTCCAACGCCACATAAGGTCTCAACATATCGGAGCTCGTTCTCACGCCTGCCCGGAGTGTGGGAAGACATTTGCAACATCAAGTGGCTTAAAGCAACATACGCACATTCACAGCAGTGTCAAACCTTTCCGATGTGAAGTCTGTTTCAAAGCTTATACACAGTTCTCGAACCTCTGTCGCCATAAGCGTATGCATGCAACTTGTCGCATGCAAATAAAGTGTCATAAGTGTGGTCAAGCTTTTAGTGCCGTTACATCATTATCTAAACATAAACGATTTTGTGAAGGCACTCCTACGAGTAATTCCTCTTCTTCGGCAATTCCAAATCAACAACAACAACAGACAACGAATCCCGGTTCTGCTGGATACGACTCCAGCAAGGCAGTGCCTATGAGCTTAGCACCTCCTAGCAACCAACTCTTGTTCTATCCGCGAACAGGTTTTCCTTTATATCCTCCTTCGTTATTTGGGTACCCATTCATATCCGGCCCCGGATTACCGGCACCGCCGCCTTTGATACCGGATACTGGTTTGTTACCAGGCCACGGTGTGAACATAGCAGCTGCAACTCAAGCAGCTCAGGACTTTCAGAGACATTTATTAAATAATAATGCCTCTCAGCAATCACAACAGTCTACCCCAATCTTGAAGCAGGAGCTAAACTCGCCTGTCAAACAAACAGAAAAGCGTAATTCTGAAATATCAGAATCAGAAGCTTCTGAAGAACTGTCGTCAGAAGACACTGCTGGTGAAGATATTTCCTCTTTTAGTGACGGTGAGTCGGAAGCAGATACGGTTAAATCTTCCAGAGCCTCTCCACAAGTACGACAGGCATCTACGACGCCTGTAGTCACGTCCGAAAACAATACAAATTCAGCAGCAATGTTCGTTAATCACCGACAAGGGTCCCCTAAACAGGGATCTGTATGTCCCGATCCATCTCTCATTAGGTCTCCTGTAGGATCAAATGGTCCTTTAAGGCCAATGCCTACAAATGGAATGATTAAAATAGATCACGATATGCCGTTTGATTTATCGCAAAACAGTAAAAACAGAATTCAGTGCGAAGAAGCAAATGACTACCATCCAAAAATGCGTGATGGGCCAAAGACTGATGATCAGCCATTAGATTTAAGAATGTCTCATAAAAAGTCATCTCTCATTTCTGATGAAGATTTTGAGAAAAAGAAAACATTCTTTTATGAAGAGAAAGAAAGAAATAAAGAATATGATAATCCTCCCGTTCTAGCACCTGTTCAAGAATCTATGCCTCAGTTAGAACTCCAAAAAAGGGAGAGTCCTCCTTTACCTCCGTCTCCAAGTAAAATGCCTATGGCTTACCCCAGGCCTATACATCCTATGTTCCTAGAATCTATGTATAGATTGCAACATGAAAAACCTGCATTCAATTTATTCCCAAGCCCAGAGCGTCTGATGCCACCATTTCCTCCCCGCTATCCTTTTTTAGGCCCTCTTCTGTCTGCTAACCCGTCTTTCGATTTCATGCGAGCACATATGGAAAAAGTTAGCAAACCTATGCACGAAATAATGTCACCTCATTTAAGTAAAGCCAAAGAAAGGTACTCGTGTAAGTTCTGTGGAAAGATTTTTCCCAGGTCAGCTAACCTCACCAGACATCTGCGCACACACACTGGCGAACAACCTTACAAGTGCAAATATTGTGAACGGTCATTTAGTATCTCGTCCAATCTCCAGAGGCATGTACGTAATATTCACAATAAGGAGAAGCCTTTCAAATGCCCGCTTTGTGATCGTTGTTTCGGACAACAAACGAACCTTGACAGACATTTGAAAAAACACGAAGCTGATGGTCCAACTATTCTTGACGATTCTCCGAAAGGTAATGAAGCTGACGATAAAGATGAAGCATACTTTGATGAAATCAGAAATTTCATGGGAAAAGTAACTAATAGTGGAGCTCATAATGCTGTCAATCCAATGTCACTCATGACTTCGTTGGACGACAGAAAACGAGATCGGGAAGTGTTGATGATGTCGTCGTCTTTATCACCTCGTCAGAACAGTAGCCCAGCCAGCGGGCAAAGTGACAACTTGGATGAGGAGACTGATGGCGGCATAAACGTATCTGATCCCGATGATGAACCTTCAAGCAAGAGGCACTGTAGCGATGACCAGTCTAACTTCAACAGTTCTTCACCTAGTACGGAACGAAGTAATAAAAGCCCAGATTCAACAAGGAATCAACCGACTATCAACAACCATCTGAAGAATGGGGATGTCGCACTCAATTTACACCAAAAGGCTCTAGCTTACGAAGTCATGCTTCAGCTCAATCGAAAGCTTGACTTAAGCAATGGCGTTCAAGAAAATGGTCACAAGCGTCATATAAATGTAGAGGATGAAGATTTAGACGAGCAAGAGTCAAAGGAATATCGTAGCGACGATGAGTTACAGCGCCAGAACAGTTCCCTTCCGCATACTCCAGAGGACGTGAAAGTGGATTGACACTTGTTAAAAACTCTGTAAGTAGTGACTATAGTGATTATAGTAAACATTTCCAAAAAGGTTCTACTTCTGCAATGTGTTAAAATTCTCATCAGTGTAACCAACAAAATAATTCTGCTGAAAACAGAAGCAATAAGGACGAGTTTCCCGCTCTGATGGATTGAGAATTTTTACATAAAATAACGTGAATCAAAATGTAACAAAGACTGAATGCAAAAAAAAACTGACAAACATTTAACTCACTTGCGTAAAATAAATTTATTCAAGCACTTCACATCGTGAATAAAAGGAATTATGTGGTTGAAGCTAGTCAGCTGTATTCGACGTGCCGCGTGTTTTGAGTATTGACATGAGGCTTCATGGATGTTACATCTATGCTGCTTCGGACGTTTTTCTTAGCGCCATTCTTTACGAATGATGTGTTCTTGAAGAAAAAAATATTAAAACTACTTAAATCTTTTCGCATAATGAAAGAGTTCAAAACGACTTGGTGCTTAAAGTAATTGTAATAACATTTCCATTAACGTCTTGTTGTTGTTACTTTTCAGAGAAAAAAAGAGATACCAGACGTTTTTCATTTGTAAGCCATAATCAATGTTGCATTCCATCAAACGAACTTATTCACTCTTCAGGATGTTATTTCGTTGTTAATTTGTGGTACGAATATATAATAAAAATCATTGATTGTTTTGATGCGTTTGATTTGAATACTAGTGAATATTCTTACATCCTAGTCACGTTAATAGTATATCAGAAGTACAGCAAAAATTAAGAAAAACTTCATAATTATTATTTTATGATTGTTTGCTAATCAGATGAAATTGCGTGTGATATGATTGTTCTCGTAGCTAACATTGTGCAAATTTTTTAACAATTATTTTTATGTTTATTGTATTTTATATTATTTTTAAAAATGTCTGTCAATGCATCATTTGTGAAAAAACTATATTAGATGTACTGGTAAATTTTCTCCGATATTAATATATTAATTTAAACAGCTCATTCAAAACTTTTTCGAAGTGAAAGATTCTCAAGACATGTCTTTCTAAATGCTGTTCAATACACGTTGAAAATCCAAAGAAAATAAATGTATTGTTCAATTGTACAAAATGTGTCGCAGATAGTGCGATATAGATAGAGATTTATTTTATATTATGATGTTTTTAATGTTTGTCTCAAATCATGGCTACTCTGACGTTTGTCTTCTCTTGTGTATATGAGATCTTTTCGTTTATTGAAATAGGAGAGTGAGATGTAACAACAGTTTTCCTTTAGTAGTTTTTGTTCTTAAAAATAAAAGTTATTTCATTTTCTGATTTTGTACATAAATTTTTTATTAAATTGAATTGTTTTTAAAAACTTCTCAAATGGCATATGTTGAAGTCAAATTAGAAAATGAAGTAAACTCCGGAACAATCTTAAAATATTTAATCTGTTGAATTCCTAGGATTAAAATTTTATTTAAAATAATAATTTTTATCCATGTAATTTACGTAATTTCACTTTTATTATCTAATGAGGAAAAGATCAGATAAAATGCGCATTGGTTAATAAAAAAGACAGATTTCATCATAAATTTCCTGTTTTGAAGAAAAAAAAAGTTATGCATGTTAGTAAAGAAATGTAAGAATTAGTACTATGACTTAACACCTGCGATAAAAAAGTATTATTAATGTTACAATTAATAATTATTTGATAATTTAAATTTAATATAAACATGTATATTGATTCATTTGTATGCAATCAAGATATTGCGTGTCAACGGTATAAGGAACATTTTGCTGTTTGGAGTGAAATAATATTTCCTTTATAATATAATAATTCATTAAATAGTAATTTAAATAATTAAACAATAATTTCTTTACAAAATTTCTATGATAATTTAAACAGTCTTTGCTGTAAAAGTACTTTCAGAATATAAAAAATGCAAAACGGTAGTATATTAATATGCTGACGATGATTGTAATATTTATGAGATATCAGAATAATTAATTATTGAATAATTAAGAATAGAATTATTCTAAATAAAGATCAGATATCTGGCTAAAATATTTACCCTGATTAATTGTTTCCTTAAAACTGCGAACATATTCCTACCGCTCTATGTTATAGGGATTAAACTTATAGGATACTCGGTCTTAGAAATCAGTCGTATTCTCTAATAAATTTTAGGTATTTAATATTAAAAAAGTATGTAAATAATATATCTGTGTATCAAAATGAAAATAACGTATCAGATATAAAATAATAATAATAATAATAATACGGCAAAAATCATAGTATATTAAACTATTATAATGATTTCCACACTATTGTTTAAAGAAATATGGTTGTTGGAAATGATGAGAGCTTTGGAAGAAATGTAACGAAATTTACAGGCAAATATTTCAAATGATATTTGTATTTTAATTAAAGAAATTGTACAAATTAATGACAGATTTATGCATTTGATATACCAAGATGGATTATTAGAAGAATAATTTTTACGTTTTTCTACATTATTATCGAAAGCCAAAAAGTTCTTTATTAATATCTAAAAGATGAATTATTCTATTAAATTAAAGTGAAATAGGTCCTTGACCACCTGTTGAAATTATTTATATTACTTGCAACATATGCCATTTAAACTGAAAGCGTAGCTTTCTAAATTTTTGTCAATTAAAAATTAAAGTAACCGCTGTGAAATGTGCTGCAGTACTGGATGCGTTATGTTAAAGCTGAAAAGAAGCTATTTTTATTCATATAGTGTGTAAACATATCAGTTATTTCATTCCTTCTCACTCTCCTTTCTGATGTACAGTTGAAATCTTTATCGTATTTATTGGAAGCTGAATTTGTATATTTATTATTGATTACATAGACTATGGAAAAAATAAATTTCTGTAAATGTTTTTATCGCATCTTCATTTTCTCATCGATCTGTAACTTTAGAATTTTAAAGAGAAATAAAATTATTCAACACATTGTGAATGACTTTTGTAGATAAAAATGTATCTGATAACAAGGGAAAACTACAGTGTGAAACTTTAAATTACAGTCTTACAGGTCAAACCATTAAACATTAGAAAATAAAACAAGTATAAAAATCAAGAAGCTGAAAACTGTTACGCTTCCAAAAGACAAAATTTTATTAAAAAATTAAAAAGTTTAAAATTCATAATATCAGAAAGAAATCGTTTAATATGCAGATTTCAGTATAAAAGTTTAAATAATTTTAAGCTCAGCCGTTTTGTTAAATCTATTTTAAGAACTAGTCCAAGATAAATTAGAGAAAAAGAGCATAAAATCTGATCTGATATTTAGAAAAAGCTGTTCAAAAGGACAAAGCGAAATAGTAAAAAGTTGCTGCGATATTTCTTCATTGTAAATTAATACCTCGGAGATTTACGTATTTATTTAATAAGGGAAAAAACTTAATTTTTCAAAACAAAGCTGTGCATTTATTTCAGTGGATGGCTTACGCACGAGACTTGAACAGATACTTTCATCAAGTTGCAATACATTTGGTCTTGTAAAGATAAAAAAAAAATTACTGAAAATATTAAACATCGCTTCATTGTTTTTTAAAGACCACATATACGAGGCGTATTCGGAAACTACGTACCGTTTTGAAGGAAAAAAAATAGTAAAACAATGTTTTCGAATCCAATTTTACTTTTACATGAAAATACATGTCTTAAACTATTTTTCAACATAGTTTCCGTCAATGATCAAACACTTGTCATAGCGGGTGACCAGTTTTTGTATACCATCGTCAAAGAAACTCCCCGCCAGTTTCGATAACCACGACTCCACAGCAATTTTCGTGTCATCGTCAGATCCAAAGCGCTTGCCATCAAGCTCGCGCTTCATGTGCAGGAACAAGTGATAGTTGGACGGCGCCAAGTCCGGGCTGTACGGCGGGTGATCGAACTGCTCCCAATGAAACTGTCGAATTAACGATTGAGTGACACCAGCAATATGGGGCCGAGCATTGTCATGGAGCAACACAATTCCTTTACTGAGCATTCCTCTTCGTTTGTTTTGAATGGCAAGCCTTAGTTTTGTTAAAGTCTCACAATATCGTGCCGCATTAATGGTTTCACCTCTGGGAAGAAATTCAGTAAGCAAAACGCCTTTCCTATCCCAGAAGACAGTGCACATGATTTTTTGGTGATGACATTGTCACTTTGAACTTTTGTTTTTTCGGAGAATGAGTGTGTCTCAACTCCATCGATTGTTGTTTCGATTCTGGTGTGAAATGACACACCCAAGTTTCATCACCTGTCACAATTTGGTTTAAAAAGTTTTCTCCCTCATCACTGTACCGCGTGAGAAATGTCAGGGCACTACCAAGTCGCTTTGTTTTGTGAACATCGGTGAGCATTTTTGCAACCCATCGGGAACACAGTTTGCGATAATTCCAGCGGTCAGACACAATTTAGAACAAAACAGTACGTGAAATTTGTGGAAATGCCTCTGAAAGAGTTGTCATTGTGAAGCGTCTGTTCTCATGAATTGCTTCATCAATTTTCCTTACCAAATCATCGGTGACAACAGAAGGCCGACCACTCAGAGCCTCGGCGTGGACATTTGTTCGACCTGCATTAGACATTCTTACCCACTTTCTCACCATTCCACCACTTATCGCGTATTCACCGTAAACTTCTGTCACTTGACGATAAATTTCGGCCGGTTTAACATTCCTCGCGTTCAAAAATTGAATCACGGCACGAATCTCACAGTCAGCTGGAGAACTAATTGTCTTAAACATTTTGAATGTGCCCAGCAAACTGAAAACACAACATAGAGCAACCAAAATGGCGACAATTGAAAGTCAGTGAACAAGAAAGACTAGTGCGCATGCGCGGGACGCCTACCACAGCGCTGCGACGGCGCTAGAATGAAACGGTACTTAGTTTCCGAATACGCTACGTATATTTTTCTTTGTTTTCAAAAGCAGACTTTTCCTGTACAGTATTCACAAACAGAAATGGATAGTAAATAGGAAATAACTATTAATATTTAAATGGATAGGATAATGTTTTCAACATTGCAAGTCCAAAATTTTAGCACCCAAGTTACATGAAACGCTAAAGTAATATTGTAGCAAAAGAATGGACGATCCGATAAATAAATAGATTCTATAAAGCAGAAAAAATTTGCACGCTATTTTAGCTCCCAAGAATGGGAAGAAAAGTTGAGCAGATACTGGAGGGTTGAAGTTGGATTAGTTTCAGGAGTTGGCGGTGGTGGGAAATTTAGAACAAACAGAGTGAAGAAAAGAAAGATAGAAAAGATCACAGGTTCATCTTTTTTCACTTGAATTTATCAGTGCTGGGAGGTCATTGAAGATTAAAATTTGTTCCCTGTTTATTTATTAGCTTTAACATCTAAAACTGAGATTTGTTCTTTGCTGTGAAAGACAGGAATTGCGATAATATTACTTGACTGTTTAGACTCATAATACTTATATAAGATGTTTATATGCACTCAAGCGTGAAAACCGGCCCTAAACTTAACATTCTTTCTTAAAATTACATATTATTATTATTTCTTTCACTACTGCAACAAACAAATATATTCAGTTTACCCTTTTTTCATGAAAGCTAACATTCTCCGAGGATTTCTTTCGTTTAACGTAAAGCGAAGGGGCGTACGCAATTTAGATATTAAAATACATTCTAATGCATTTTAAATCCGTTTTGAGCGAGTGCATAAGATTCATGAAGTGAAAAAGACTGATTGTAGCTACTGATATATTAGTTACAATGTTGTGAGAAGTTAATGTGGTTATAGGTAACGTAAACATACAGTTAATAGTTAAAAGCACGTGAAATCTGTGGTAAAAATACGATTCATTTCAATGCTATCCAAAGTTTCTACCTTTTAGCCTGAAAATTGCTTTCGGAGGTACTATAATCTTCCTTTTCATGCGACCAGTCTCATTAGGTGATCAACGCAGAGTTGAGCTGATCTAATTACGCTTATAAGCAGCGATTACAGGCATGTAAAAAAATTAAAGCGTCCTCTAAATTCGAGACCCAAACGAAGGTTGCTTACGTTAACCATCCAACCAACAGAAACTTAATGTTTATAATAATGTATCATTTATAATTATGATTTTAATATATACAGTTAATAATTACAATTAATAATGTTAATATTTACAATCACACTAGATTATCATCATACCAACAGAGTTTAACTGATCTTACTTCGCATATATACAGTAATCGAGAAGCATCTAACAATATTAAAGCATCTTCAGAATTCGAACCCAAGATAAAGACTGCTTATGTTAAACATCCTACCAACAGAAACTTCATATTTATAATAAATTATTGATTGTAATAATAATTTTAGTATATATAATGATGATTTCAGTATTTAAAATTAATAACATCACGTAGAGCAGAAAATGACGGAATAACACACTTTCAAAGAAGAGCATTGTAAAGGACCAGTGACAACACAAGAGAGAGGAGAGGGGGGGGACTTATATTGGAATTACGAATTCTTAACGTGTACTACATTTCAAGATAAAGTCGTCTCACGTAACTTTGCAGTTGCTTGGTAACCGCGATCCCGACACCTCATTTCGATGGATTTCTGGTTCTGGAATTATCTGAAATCTAAGGTGTACACATCAAGTCCACGAGATTTGTCAGAACTGAAAGATGCCATAGAATGTGAAGCTATGATAAAAATTCCTTCTACGATGTTACGTTTGTCATTGTTGTCAACAATCTCCCTCATGTTATCGTTATTACGGTCTGCGATAATATCGTTTGCGCATTGTTATTGGCTGCGAAGCTACGCAGACTGAAAACTTGTAACTGCATTAAAAGTTTTTTTTTTCCATCTCGTCTCTTGTGCCGTCACTGGTCCTTTACAATGCACTTATTTGCAAATCTTTTACGTCGGTAATTTTTCTCATACTTGTATCATGCCAACGCCATTTATGATTTTTCAATTTGTGCAGAAAAAAGTGGATGTTCCCATTCGAGAACTTGAAAATTGTTTCATTATAACCGTAACTGTGAGAGCTGTGTTGTTTAAATCATCATAATCTCGAGTGCATGTATTCAAAAACTAATATCTGAAATTTCAGTTCGATTAACTGAGCGAATAGGCCAATAGGGAGTCATATATCGGAGAAGTTTCTTTATGATCACCCTGTGTATCACGCTAATTATGCAAAATTTTTCTAATTCTTCTTTATTCGCGCCAAAGCTTTGAAATTTTTTAGAGAGCTTTCAATAAATCTTTTTTTTTTCTTTTTAAATTAACAACACTGTTTTAGGACTTACTTTATAAAAACTCAACTCTTCATTGTCTCGATGAACTATCAAAAACACACCAGAAGGAAGCAATTGCTTAGCGAATTCCACCCATGCCCATCTCAGCCACTCTGCTTTCGGGCATTGTGTCCTTAGTCTTTTCGTCGTAGCCCTGAATTCGGACTTAATTTCGAAAGTGGGCACGATGGGTCTGTTTTGCACTCGTTAGTCCATCTCGAGCTCTAGACATGCATACTTGTCCAGAAACCTCCGTAACAACTTAAAAACACGTCTTAACCGCTTAGGTATGGCACGAGAAACAGAACCTGTGTGAAAGAACCTTGATATACTGCTCCAAATTTTCGTTCGATAGATGAAATGTAAGGGGTGGCTCTGTAATTTCACAATGCTGCCAGTCGATGAGGTCAACTGGTATTACACACTGACGCTGATTGCTAGAATCTTGAATTAGACTACTGGTACGTGTAACGTCTTTGACCGTGACCTCGCAGAAAGAATTCTTCGCACACCCAATTTTCTAATGATATGGTATAATGATTCTCTTCGTGCGCAGGCATAGCTACCAGCAGATTCTCCAGATGTGCAGCGTAACCATCTGGCTGAATTGAACCATCCACGAAGACGTGCAGATTATCATTGAAATACGAGGGAATACAAGAGTGTGCTATAAGTTTAAGGAAGCATCCTTAATGGTTGGACTACATTTAGTGTAAAACCACACAGCAGCATATGCTTTCATGATAAACAAGCCATTTCCTTGGAGGTGGCAGTGGGGTTTATGTAAACTCTACTAACCATAATGAGCCATCTTGCATTAGAAATTTCCCAAGACTAAGCCTCGCCAGATTGTTTGGGCATTTACTCGAAGGAACATTTCGGCTTATATTTCACATATATTTTGAACTGCATTGACATTTATGGACTCTCCCATAGTTAGCAAATTTACGTCAGTTGGTTGAAAATCAACTACTGGAGTTGACAGCTCACAGCCGAGCAACTCTTGCCTATAGGTTCGTAAAATTCATGAGTACCCAGTGTTGATCCAAACGGATGACTCATCAACTTCGCTCAGACGAAAGTTGTATTATAAGGTTTTGTGGTTTAAGGCATAAAAATCATGCAGTCCGTTCACACCTGTTTAACAGTGTTTAAGTCGAAGCCAAACAAGGAAATGAAAGTGTTACGTACTTATAAATATGTACCTGATTCAGCGATGTTTGCTTAACTGTGATTGAATGGGTCTTAACCAAGTGGCGCAAAGTTGAAATTGAGAACATTTAGGCAAAATATTTAAATCAGTTTTTTTTACATAACAAGGTCTCTTTGCCTAGCAACGAAGCTCTGCTTAGACAAATAAGGATTTTAAAACCGCAGCGTGAAAGAAAAAAGAAGCTATCATATATGCCTTAATGATAGTTCGTTAGAGCGAAGCTGCAAAGATCTCTTTCAAACTTTCTCAGTAAACAAAAGACACCTCTGGAAATTTTCTTTATTCACTGTGGATCTGTCGGATGCAGCCGCTATAAAATTGGGATACATTAATGTATTCGTCATTAAGAAAAGCCAGTATAGCTTTCCTTGATTCTGGACGCTGAAGGAATTAATGCAGAAATATACTCACACTGTCTGGTTCTATAATCATCGATACGTGATCTTTCATTTCAGATTTGCCCGATGAAAGCTGCGATCTTTCATCTCTTCCATGGCTAATGTCTTGTCCTTCTCCCATTAAAGTAGAACAGGAAACCGGATGAGATAATCTCAGTGCGTACAATACAGTCTATCAGTAGATTTTCAGCTCGGTTCCTACAAACTGGCTTCAGTTCTATATTAAAATTTTAGTCCTTTATATTTTATGATTTGAAAGTTAAAATATTATGATTAATTTTTTAAGTGAGTAGTAATTTCTTTGAATTTATGCAGAAATATTTTACACTTTTGTTAGTTTTAAGGGGAAGGGAAATATTTACATTGCTTCTCGTAATGCATCGTCATCTTACTGTTGCACGTCTTACAGTGTTACTGTGAAAAAAACATACTGAAACATTTTATTATAATAAGGAAACTTAATGTAAAAATTGCAAATTTCAAAGCTCTTGCTTTCATTGCTTTCTCTTGCTTGTAGAAATTGTTTGAAACACTTCGCGAGTGATATGTTAATTAATAGTCAACTTCTGAGCGGCAGCGCGTTTCAGCTATACAACTTTTATTTTTTTGCTTGCACTCTATTGCACACTAAAGTGAATCAAATGATGAATGGCAAAATAAGATCTCAAAAGAAATACTCAGTACAGATATACAAAAATGAGTGAATTAATTGCTCCAAGCTTCATAATATTCTCAGTTACCATATTAGTTATTCATTTCATTATTTTATCACCATATTAATTCGTTCATAAGTACGGAACATGATAAATCATCGAGTTACCAGAATTCCTCTTTTCCGCAATTATTGTTCTTACAAATTTGCAGTTTGAACTATACTTGTCAACAGAATACATACTTTTTCAACTAAGATGATGATAAGCACATTTCTCCACGCAAAACACCTTCATTAGAAAGTGAGCACGTAGCACTTAGCGGGAATATTAGCATTAAATTCGACGCGAGTTTAAATTTCAAAAAAATGTATGTATTATACCATCTAATTAAGAACTAAAATAGCTGAAGATTTCTGCAATAGAAAAGAAATGAAAATTATTTCAGTAACACTATATAGCGTATTTCTGACTATTCCGAGCAAAACCGACGGGATCAGATCTGAACAGTTTGCTCACAGGAAGGAATCCTTTCTTTCTTTACAACTTAACACTCACTAATAATAACCCTTTTGAATAAGATCAGGAATGAGGAAGGAATCAAGAACAGTGTTAGAGGATGAACAGAAAAACGGAAGTAATCGAATAAGCAGTAAGATCGGGAGAACTGATTCAGTCGAATAACTAACTCTCTGACTGATTTCTTTGAACTGTAGTTTTGAGATTTCTTGAAACTTCCTTTCTACATAGAACTAACAGAAAAATTCTCAGAATAAAAGACTCTTCAAAAAGTTGAGAAAATGTAAAAATTAAACTCATTTCTAACATGACGAGATAGACATTGTTCCCTCCCTTTAAAATGGGAATCAAACTTCCCATTTAGTACGCTTCTTCTTCGTACAGTGTACGTATTTGTTTATTTGGTGTTACGTTTCCAACCAGAGCTCTCGATTGGTGAACTCTAAAAGAGCTACCACTCTTTTTTGTCGAATCAGTGGATATCTTTGTTGGTGAAATTAGAGATTAGTTATGCAGTGCAAAGTATGCAGGTTATCCTCATCTAAGAGGCGATATTTTCATGAAGTATTTTGTGAGGAAGCTAGAGCTTATTCCACTAGAATAAAGCCGTGAAAACCTTCTTCAAACAGCTCATTCTACAGCGAGAAAAAGAATGTCTGGCGAATCACCCTTTTCTTGTAATTTTAACTATTTGGCTACTAGTTAGTCTTTAATGCCATCATTGGATTTCTATATTCTACTGACAGATATTATTAGATATACAAATGCAATTTAAATTATCTTGAGACTTAACGCTCACATTTAAAAACTCACGGTTCTTGAATTATTAAAGTACAAATACGAAAAGGATATGTTTATACATTTTCTGTAAAAGTGTTCTTTTATTTATATTTTTAGCCCAAAGCGGCGTTAGCCCAGAAAGGCTATTAGTCTCGAAACGGTATTTTGTGTCGGTTCACTATAAATGTCTTTTGCACTTTTCAAATTGCTGCTACTGAATATAATCTCCCTGTATTATATTTAAAGAAATTAAATAATGAAGAATCTGCATGATGATGTATGTTTCTCACACTGCCGAAACCCGAAATTTTGAATTTCGAATTTGTTTCATTATTTATTTCATATTTTGTAAACCTTTAACTAATATTTGATTAACAAACTCAACAATTTCAAAATGAGCAGTGGCAACTACGGAAAGAAACAGTTTTATCTCCAGTTCTCGAGACTGTCTATCGGAAATTCTGAAGATGTGATGTTTTTAAACATTCTAAGATTTTGCTGTGGAATTGAATTTTATGTGACATAAGTGAAAATAGTGTGATATTTAACAAATAAAGTAAACACAAATATAGTTAATAATAAATAATACATAGTTAATAATAAAAAGATGAAACAAAGTTTTGTAAAACATTCTTAGACAGAAAGCTAAACATTGATATGATAAAGAGGGAAAAGACTGAATAAGGCAGAAAAATTTACACTTAACGCTGCATCGAAAATTCTAAACGTATACTGCTAGGTTGCTTTTAAAATTTTTGTAATTTTTCTGTTGAATTGTATATGGAGTAAGTGCGAAGAAAATGATGCTTAATAATAAAGTTAAAGACAAAAAAAATCTGAAAGGTTACAGATTTTAAATTACGTCCAACGAGCTTTTTTAAACATTTTGTATGTTACTTTTATTAATATCATGTTCTTCGTATTTAAACCATAAAATTCAGTTCAAGAGCAATATTGCAAAATAATTTTAAACTGAGCATATCTTTAGAATTTCCTACACACAGTCTGACGCGCTGCAGATAAAAATAATCAAAAATTCGTTAAAGTTTTACATAATATGAAATCGTTAATAAAACAAATTCCAAATTTCAAATTTGGGCTTCCAGGTGCCTATATTCGCAGCAGGATTACGGCATTCGAAATTCGATGGCTTTAGGTACCGTCGTTTTATCACAATGCGAGAAACATACATACATTTATGCATATTCTTCATTATTTAATTTCTTTAAATATAATACAGGGCTGCAATATTTTGTGACAACAGTTTGAAAAGTGATATAGACTTTTAATGTTTCCGACGCAAAATCCCAAAACGAAAACAATAGTCCTTCAGGGACAAAGCCCCTTTGGACTAAAAAAAAAAACTAGTAGCCAGAACGCTTGTGTTGCCACAAATATTTTTATAATTTAATATGCTTTGTGACAAAATTTTTATGCTTTCACGTCATGTTCCCACCTTGCGCGCACAGTTTGAAACATTCTGTTGCATAATTTAATTCCATATTTAAATATAAAAATTAAAATCTGAAAGATTTCAGATTTTAAATTGCGTCCAAAGGCGCGTTTCTTTTTAACGTTTCGTGTGCTACCTTTTTTTTTATTAAATATCATGTACTATGTACTCAAACCATAAAATTCAGTTCAAAATCATTTTAAAATGAACGTATCTTTAGAATTTCCGTAAGTCTCGTGCGCCGGAGATAAAAATGCTTTTTTTTTTTTTTTCCGTACAGTGTTGCCATTGCTCACTTTGAAATCATTTAGTTTGTTAATCAGAAATTCGTTGAAATTGTACAAAACATAAAATCGATAATAAAGCAAATTTCAAATTCAAAATTAGGGCTTCCAGATGCCCATATTCGCAGTAGGATTACGTCATTCAAAATTCGATGGCTCTAGGTTTTATCACAATGCGAGAAACATGCATACATTTATGCAGATTTTTCATTTTTTAAAATTTAATGCAGAGCGATAACATTTAGTGGCAACAATTTGAAAAGTGAAACGGGCATTCAGAGTGAATCGACGCAAAATCGCAAAACGAAAGTAATAGTCCTTCGGGACTAAATCCCTTTGGACTAAAAATTCGTAGGAGTGAGTGTAACAGCAGACTGGTAGACTGCGAGCTCAGTGACAGCGTAAAAAATTAACAAACCCTTTGGGCGAACTTTATTTATTCATTTATTTTTGGTAACAGAACAAAAACAGGGGCATATTTATTCATCGAGGATAAGAATGACTGTTTTCTGTGATCTGCTTGGTAATCTGCGCAAGGAAATCCAGATATTTGAAAACAGATGTGATCAAGATCATAGAAACTTGCTTTTATCTTTTACATGAGCAAAGAGGTGTAAATGTCATAGGATAGCAAAAAGGTTAAATTCGTATTTCAATGAGAAGTGATTTTTTTGCTGCCTTGTAGATGATATCACCAATACCTAGATTTGGTCACAATTGTCATTAACAATTAATGCCCTTCATTAAAACTTGTTTCAGCTAGATAAAATGCTAAAGATTGCCATTTCGTAAATCCGGAAGGTAGCGTTATTGGAAAAATTGGCAAAAATGGACTTAAATGGAATCGGCTTATGTCTCAAGGCGATCAAGGATTAATTTCTTCCTAATATTTATGATTTTAAAACTATTCATAACATTAATAATAACACAATATTCCGTATCATAATATTAATAGTGAGTATGGGACTAGGAAGATTTTACTTCTAAAAAAATTTAAGTAGACATTACACG
>KK119391.1:456071-487121 GCA_000611955.2 Stegodyphus mimosarum
AAAGAAAGAGCAAGGGAAATTTTAAATATTTTAAAACGGTTCATGAGTTTTTTAAAGTACTAAAATATCTTTTGATTTTTGTTATAAATGGTACCAAAATATTTAATTTTCTGGTTTTGATTTTATTTTTTGGCATTTGGCTCTGATAGTCAGGCATAGTTAAAGGACGGGGACATAACTCTGAATTTTAGAGACAAAATATTCTAATCGAGAGTGATGAGTAAGGATGTTCGTGTCATCTCCATAAACAACGACACTGACATTCGGTTAACTCGAAATGTTCTACTTCACCTAAAATTACAAAATGCTAATTTCATGTTTTCAAGAAAAGGAACCTCTTCCCTGCCTCTCTCGAAATGCATACAGTTATTCTGTAAAACAAGCATACGTTCAAGTTTGAATTTAGACCTAACTCAGTTTGTTTATTACTTACTGCAAAAACTTGCAAGGTTACCTGGCTTTGGTGGAAGCATTCACGAAGGACTTCCTAAAAAAAAATCTGCCTATGTTCACTTATACAGGGTGTCCGTAAAAATATCCCAGTATATGAAACCCTAGCGGCCTATTCGTCAGCCAATCGAAATGAAGCTTCAGATATTGTTATTTGAAAGTATGCTTTCGAGATTGTGATGATTTAAAACGAAAGAGGTCTCACGGTTAGAGTTACAGTGAAAGCATTTGGAAATTTTCGAATGGCAGCACCCACTATTTTCTTACGCAAACAGAAGACCACATTAAAAAACCATAAACGGCGTTGGAACGATAGATGTACGACGAAAATTACCGGAATAAAATGTTTGGGAAGAACAGCATAACAAAGGGCCAATAAGAACACAAGAAAGGAGGAGAATTTTTTTTGGAATTAAAAGTTTCCAACGTGCTCACCTTTAAAGATAATAACGCATTGCATGCGGGAGACTGTTGACAATAAGAACAAATGTAACATCGCAAAAGGAATCTGCATAACTTAAGTCTTATGGCATCTTTCAATTCTTAGAAATCTCGTGGATTTGATGTACTATATACCTTAGGTTTCAGGTAACTTCAGACTCAGAAATCTCTAGGAGTGAGGTCGGAAGATCGCGGTGGCCACGAAACTGCAGAGCTACGTGAGATGATTTTATCTTGAAACGCTGAACACATTGAAAACTTGTAATTGCAATAAAAGTTTTCTCTCGTCTTCGCTCTTGTGTTTGCATTGGTCTTTTACAATGCTATTCTTCGAAAATGTTTCAAGCCGGCAACTTTCTTCGTATTTGTATCGTTCCATCGTTATTTAAGGTTTTTTAATGCCCTGATCAATTTGTACAGGAAAAAAGTGGATGATGTTATTGAAAAGTTTTGAAATGCTTTCACTGTAGCCATAAAACTGTGCGAACTCTCTTAATTTAAGTCATCACAATTTCGAGCGCATACCTTCAAATGACAATATCTGAAATTTTATTTCGATTGATTGAGCGGATAGGCAGCTACAAATTCATACATTGGAGAAGTTTTTTGATGACACCCCTGTACATGGTAGAATCAACTCTTCTGCAGACGGACAGTTTCGAAATACTATCAGAGCGTTGTCAAAAAAGCTTCTGAATGTAAACAAAAAACACTGCATCTAGAGACCGAAGCCTCGAAGCAGTGCTTCACTCGTAATGCGAGCTTGGCCCTTCCTTTCTTACCTCTATAATAATAACGGCTTAGAGAGACGTCTCCCAAAAGCAAACGCGCGCTGCTGAGGATTCCTGACTCTTTCTCTCTCTCTCGAAGGCAATTGAACTTGACTTTAATACTATCCTTCCTCGTTTACATTCAACGTGTTTCTAAAAACTCTTTCTGGTAGGGAATAGTAAGTTGAAAGGAGATAAAACTAAACTAAAAGAACTGTTATAAAATTAAAATATGCCTTACACAATAAAACCAGATCTTCCAAAGTTTTAGATTAGAATTTGAAAGAATCTGAAGGACGAAAAAGGCATAAAAATTTGAGTTGCCAAAGCTCAAATCGTTTTCAAGACTGAGAAAGTTCGAGAGTTTGAATGTCTCTACATTATGTTAAATAGTATACTAAGTTATTAGCAGGACATAGCTACATCCGATCGACTGTGCTGAGAAACTAATACTATAAAATGGACTGTATAGAATTATTTTGATTACAGTAAAGCCTGTCTAAAATACTTGTTGTTTGATTTGAGCACAGGACAGCTAACTAACAAGCCAGAGATGCTTTCATAAAGGACTTCCTACCTGAATGAAGGATGACTTAGGGGAAGATTTTCTGAGGTAAAACTACCTTGTTGTGGTTGTAATTATAACTTATTTCTCTTGTCTGGCATCAGAGCAAGCTCACGAAATTTAATGGGCCAAGGAAGCAAGACTGTGCCTGTCGTTGGCAAGAGTCTTGGGCACCATACAGGTCACAGTACGACTCTGTTTCGTTCTCAATTTTAAAGGAGAGCATTCCGAGGAGGGTTTCACACACCTCTTCCCCTACCATCAACCTCTCAAGAGGACTTTCCGATCACCCCGTATTTAGAATTCTTCCATGCCGCAAGGCCACTTTACAAACATCTATGACTTCTCCGAGATACGAATCCGGGCCCCTTCGGTATGGCAGTCAGAGTCACTAGCCACTATCCCGCTTGGGCGGCAAATGTGCCTTGTATATTTCCTCACGAATGGCGGAGTGATTAAAAATTCTGAATATAAGTAGTTCGATCCGGGTTCGAACCCAGGCTAATGGGACGGCTACATGGTTAGTTTCCGTGGTTTTCCCCATGTGCAACCTGAACACGAGCCAGTTTCTCTTAAGCAATCCTCAGCATTCCTTCTCTTAGGAAGATAATCCATCTGTGCTTTGCCATATTCAAGTAAACTAACTTAACCTATTTTGTGTTCATCTTAAGCATGAGACAAATCTTGTACTTAAGAAATTACCAATATTTTGCAACAATGTTTTTTGGCATTAAGTAAGAAAAGGCCAAGACATGAAGTATAATGGACAATGAAGAATTTGAACCATAATGTGCAATGAAGAACTTGAGCCATAATGTGTAATACAGTAAAATTTATAGATTTGCAGAAAGAACATACGCAACTGATTTTGATTAAGATAAGTTTAAACTATTCTATAAATGAATATATGAATTTTAAAAAGTAAATTTCAACTTTTCTCTCCATGTTTTTTGGAGTCAAATTTTCTAAAAAAAACCCCTTTATTATAGTTAGGATTTTAATTCTTTTAGAGAAAGCCTGTTTTCAATACTAGTGAACACAATAAATGGTTTTCATGTTAATCTTCTTTAGCAACGTGAAAGATACTCTTACATTGGAGAGGGCAGGTTTCATGTACTTTGCCGAATTAAAAGAACAGCCGTTATAATATATAATAAACATTGTCTATTATCGAAATATCTAGATTTGATGTTCATATTGCAAGTTATAAATAAACTTCAAATTTCCTTTTACCTAGTTTTATAACATAGGAAAAAGAAGCGATATTAAAAGAAGAATACTTCTGTTGTGGAAATGTCTTACTCCCTCCCAATTTGACGTTAGCTTACGAGGTAATCTATGTAAAATGCTTCTTTCAAATAGCTGGAACGTAGAGAAAGAAATGCATTATAAAACTCAGTTACGACCTACAGTCTTCCACTTCTTTTTCCTTGGGCAAATTAGGCTAAACTGGGTGGTCACGAACATGCACGCACATATTAAACATTAAACAATAGCGAGAGTTTTAAAATATACCGAAATGAATTGGGTTGCACCCTTGTAAACATCTACTGATTACTGGGGATAAAAATTTATTTTTATGACCAAAACCTATGTATTTGCCCAGAGTATAGCAGTACAGTACGTAGATATTATAACAGCTTAACGCATGCTAGCACAAAAAATTAAGTTTATGATTTTGATATGAATTTTGTGGACGTCACAATAGAAATAAAAAATGTTTTCTTAATTTTAAAATTTTAAACAAATACAATTTCACGAATTTTGTTAATTTTTTTACTTTTTCTGGGATCAAAAAAGGAAAAAATATTACGGGTGGAAAAACACGAGAAAGATAAAAGTACAGTAGAATTATGAATAATGAAAGAAAATGAGACAAATAAAAGTATGGTAGAATCCAGATTAATGGAAGAAGACAATAATGAAAAAAGAGGAGTAGATTCCCAATTCATAGAAGAAGACAGCAATAATAAATGTGTCGTGGAATATCGATTAATGGGAAAAGACAAGAATGACAAATGAGTAGTAGAATCCCGTTTAACTGAAAAAAACAAGAATGAAAAATGTGTAGTAGAATTTCGATTAATGGAAAAAGACAAGAATCATAAATGTATGGTAGCATCCCGATTAATGTAAGAAGACAACTATAAAAAACGTAGTATAATCCCGATTAATGAAAGAAGACAAGAATGATAAACGTGCAGTAGAATTTCCATTAATGAGAGAAGACATCTGTAATAAAATGTAGTAGAATGCCAATGGAAGAAGACAAGAATAATAAAAGTGTAGGAGAATCTCGATTAATGGAAGAACATAAGATTGATAAAATTTTAGGAAAATCTGGATTAAGGGAAGAACACAAAAATGAAAATGTGTAGTAGAATCCTGATTAATGGAAGAAGGCAAGAATCATAAATGTGTGATAGAATCTCGATTAATGGGAGAGGACAAGAATGATAAGTGTCTAGTAGAATCTCAATTGATGGGAGAAGACAAGAATCATAAATGTGTGGTAAAATCCTGATTAATGGAAGAAGACAACTATAACACAATGTCCCGATTAATCGAAGAAGACAACTATAATAAAATGTCCCGATTAATCGAAGAAAACAAGAATGATAAAAGTGTAGGAGAATCCCGATTAATGGAAGAAGACAAGAATGATAAAAATGCAGTAGAATCCCGATTAACCGGCACAAAAAAACCCTCATTTAATTTACATAGCCTCTTAAGGACAGTTATAAAAAGCTTTTGCTTATTTTTTTTCAAACCGCCAGACATTTTACTAGCTAAACATTCATCACGACAGGCCGAACGAACCCACTGACGATTTAGATGTCCAATTACCGAGGGCTGCATCAAAGGGAGCGACAGATTTTATACCCTCGAAAAGAGGGAAACTCTGTCTTAAGTTTGATGGAGAATTTCAGGAAACGGATCCGAGGGTTTTTATTCCTCTTCTTTTGCCTCGAAGCCTCTCGACCGACTTTCGGCAGGCCAATATTTTAAGTGTCCATGTGCTGCACAGATATTATATACTCAGAAACATTTTAATCGTCCGGAATTCGAGTCGAGTAAAACAATACTGCAGCCAATATTGCTAAATACTAAACCGACAGGACAAAGTATTTTCGTTTATATTTCTCATTTATTTTGAAAGGAGTCGTTGAGAAACAGAATACTAATAGATGTACTGTAGAGACATTATGTTATTTCGAGACATGAAAAATGAGCAACGTCTTCGCCGGGAATCGAACCACGGACCTCTCGGTTACCCGTCGAGCGTGCTGACCACTACACCACGAAGGCATGCGAAGGAGGGGAGACAAATACCTTATATACTTCCCCTTTTAAAGGGCGCCTGGGGTTTTGCGGACTCAATCGCCAAATCCCGGTGGTGGAGAATCATTAGCCACCACCCTTTTAGTTCGGACGCCAGTGTAGAGACATTAGATTATTTCGAAGCAGGAGACACGAAAAATGAGCAAAGCCTTCGCCGAAAATCGAGCCACGAACTTCTTCACGGTTACGCGTCGAACGTGCTGACCACTACACCACCAAGACATGCGAAGAAGGCGGGAGAAATATCTTATAGAACATCCAATCTATTTTTACTATTTACCAATTTCATTTTAACGGATGATTTAAGAATATTTAAGTATATCGGATTTAAGTATAACTAAATCATATACTACTGGGAATAAAAGCAATTTCTGAATACTGTCTTTCACTTCACTTACTGAATACTGTCTTTCCCTTCATTTTTGCATAATAACCTTGCGTCTTTCCGTCTTCTTTGATAACCTATAAAGTACGAAATGTTAAAGACGACAAGTGAATTATAACTGTCTTGTAAGGTATCACATAGAGAGAAAAAGAGTGTAAACGGCCCTTTTATTTGACTCAAATAAAAGTAAACGGAAGGCAGCAAAACTAAACTAAGAAAAGTAAGTTAACCTAACAACTGCTCAGTTAGAACAGCGCACACGCTGGCTGTGACCTAAGGTCGGCATGGCATGCCTAATGGCGAGAATAATCCAACGCTGCAGAATAATAGTAGCAGAGAATAAGCGTAGCAACGTGGCATTCAGCAGGCAGAACAAGCTCTCATTGTACGCGAGCTAGGAATTTACATTCTGGCGCGGAAATGGAAATGAGAAAGATAAGAAAGCGATTTGACATAAAATAACCAGTTAAAGATCTAAAACGATGCCATATAACCTCTTTTAAATTATTATTATTTTTTTTTTCGTTTTCGATTATTCGTGGATTAATAGCCCGAATAATCTAGAGACCAGGAGTAGATACAATCATATCAATTCCATTTCTTTTATAAAAGCTTTACCCATTTTTTTCTACCAAAGCTTCCTTTTTCGATATGATAATCAGCTGTATCAGCTACAATAACATTGGTTCCTAGCTCGAATCCCGGAGAAGGCATAAATATTTGTAGTTCTTGAAGGCTGTTATATTGATGTACCCCTGTGGTGCACTCTGGGCAACGTTCTTGAAGATGAGACTGCTAAATGACCAACAAGTTCGGACATTCTCGATCAGTGCTTAAACAATCTCTTATTTAAAAAAACGATGAATAACGATACTATTACACAGGCTTCCACTTCTAGAAGTAGCGGTTACTATAACACATGCCGCTATGTTCAGAAGTAGCGGCTGCTACTACGGCCGCTACTACTAAATATTAGCAGCTAGACTCAAGGTCAAATGTTAAGAGGAAGGGAGGGCTGTTTGAATAGTTTAGAGATTCGTGCCATAAGTAACGTGACCTAGTTTTCTTTGAAACTTCCTCCATTATGGCATCCTTCACTTAGGCAAGTAACGCACAATACTCTACTACAACCAATTAAGTAAATAAATAATACTTCCCACATTGCCAATATACAAAATTATATAATAGGAGGTTTAAAAAAGTAAAAGAAAGGAATATGAGCAATAATACATTACACTTGGGTCATAACGTCGCGGAAGCATCCAATGCAAGAAATGCATTTGGAAGCATCGAATGCAAGAAACGCCTTAAGACTTTAAGTGAATTTTTACTATGTCTTTTAAAGTGCCACAGTGACTGTAAAGGACCCTTTTATTTAATTCTAATAAAAATTAACAGAAGGCAAAAATCATGCTTCGAATCAAAGCCAGCATTTGTGCCTTAAATCAAAGTTAATGAATTTGACTTAACTAAGTAAAATGTATGTTAATATAGCGGCTACACATCCCCTCGGTGTCGACGGATGAAAACCTGTGAAGTTGTCAGGACTGAGTGTTCGGTGCATGCTCTTGGCAAACATATTCGTGAAATACTTTAAGTCCTGATCTTGAACAGGGAGCTGAATACAGCTATGTTCTGTGGTAGAAAACTGTGGTTAAGTGGTGGAAGAACTGCACTTAAGAAGGATTTAAAATCCTCTTTTATTAAAGCACAATTATATACAGCCACTTCCCAACTCGGGAGGGATACAAAAAATAATGACCCCACTTGGGTCTAAACTGAACAATCAAATAACTTAAACTAAAATTAAATAGAAATTAAATCGTCGTTGCTCACAGAGCTATGAACGCGAGGTTGGCCTCTATGCTAAAGGATGCGTAGGAAGATTTAACTAATACTAAGGCACTTAGATTTACTTCAATAAGTAATAGAGTAACAGCGCTAAGGCTTAGAATTTAAATACTAGCTGGTCAGGCGAACGTTGAACAGAGCAGCCGTGATCTGAGACTAAAAGCTTTCTCGCACTGAGAGGTTCCTACCTATCGCTTAAATAGAAACTTGGCTCCACTTCAAATTAGCATAAAGCTGAAACGCGCGCTTATTCTAACGGTAAGTTGAAATAAGAACACATAGGAAAGGGGAAATTAAAATAAAACTTTGTTAGTTTAAACTAAAACCTTACAAAGTGACTGGCTCGGATCTGTACCTTGGCAGTCTCGGCCACGGGGGCCGAGGAAAAAAAAATCACGAAAAATCACGAAAATCACGATCGATTTGAAAAATCATGAACCTGGCGGTTTTATTTGCTCAGTTGGAAGCTTCCGGCTTCCCACGTAGTACTGGTGGGTAGCACTTTCGATGGCTAGTCAGATCTCCAGGCATGCATGTGTGTGATTTTCTTGCGCTAGGAGGGTTAGCTGGGGTAATAGAGGAAAATCTTAAGAGTCTGACGTCTCAGCTTGGGAGCGCCGGAGAAGTGGCAATCGTTAACGTCTATTCTCTTGGGCAACTCCTACTGGCTGCCCATCCCCTGCCTAATATGGGGGCCTCTCAATTGGGACACAGTCCGCTTAGTGTCAACCCTACGGAACGGGCTTAACGAACATATTAATATTAACAGCTGCACAAGCAGAGTATCGCGGAAGTTGGCTGAGACCTAAAGTCGGCGTGACAAGCCGAGAATAGCGCAACGCCGCAGAGAATACTCTCAAGAGAATGAAATTAGCAACGTAGCCTTCAGCAGGCAGAACATCTCTGATTCTACCTTCTAAAACCTTCCGTTAAATACTATCTTCTTTCTACCTCATCTGAATATCACACAAGCTAGAAATTTACTTCTAGCAGGAAAATGGGAAACGAGAAGGACAGGAAAGCAATTTAATACAAAATAACTGGTTAAAAAACTAAGCGAAAGCTTGGCGTGTTACAAATTCTTCTAGCATTCAAATTAAATTATAATATATGTAGTATTATCTTTTGCCTATTATCTATGGCATTCACAATTGTTTGTAAGAAATTACTAATATACACTTTTAAGTATTTAGTAATATTAGTAATTCAAGATTTATAACTTAACACCCACAACGCACCTAATTTATTAGTGACGAAATTAAATTAAATTGTTTTTCTGAGCTGCATGAACTTGCTCTTTTGACCTGATGTAAATTAAGTTTCCATATTGTCAGGAAAAAAATAAAGTTATAAAAGTCTGATGGTTTTTAATTCTTTACACTTTAAAAGCTGACAGTTTTTGAAGGGCATTTTAAATAAACGGGTCACCCAATAAAATGACTTTGAAAGAAAAGATAATGAAAAGAAATAATGGGAATAATAAGATCAGAAATATAGCCACCCACATGTTTAAAACCATGAAATTAAGGTAAATGAGCAGCATATGTAAACCAGAGCTTCCTGTTGTGTTAGAACCAGTTGGCTTATTCTGACAACTATGATTTAACTTTAGTGGGTGTGTTAAGATTTATAAAAGAAACATGAAAGCTGCTTCTCCAGTTAAGATGAATAAGATTTTAGAAATTTCCCAAGAAATATTTTAATTGCAACATTAAGGTACTTTCTGCATATTATGCAATTCTTTATTAAGTCATTTAGTTGAGTTTGAAAAGTTCTTTCGTATCATTAAATTCTGCCATATTTATTCATAATAGAAAAACAGCTAAAATACTTTTACAGATTAAAATTGAGTTATATTTTTCATTTCACAAGAAATCTTATTATTTTATAGTAACTGAGACAAAATGTATTATAGTGTGACTTCAAGATAATTAAATCAAATGTGGTTTTTTATACAGTGGCTCCAAAAAGTGTTTGTACACTTATGATTTTCATTGAAATAGGGCTCTATCCATTAATGAATAATAAACTTTCTGAATGAGATTTTAATAATAAGATCTATAATCTATTCGTAACATAATTACACGAAATATTCTTAAAATATAGCGAAACTTTATTTTTAAGTAATTAATAATCAATAAATGACAAACATTTTATCTCACAAAAGTCTTCATACATTGAAATATTTTTAGATAAAATCAAAATTAGAATTGTCGTTTGCCGCTTTTTTTAATTTTTGCATTGTGGTGGAATTTAAAAAATCGTTTGCTTTAATTTTTTATTGTTTACTTCATAATATTCTATTTATTATTGAGAAATGGGTCGCAATCGTAAAGAAATTACAAACAGCATTCGAAAATTGATAATTTTTCACCATGGTAGTGGTAAATCAATTCATTAGTTCATTTGTTCCATTCTACAGTGCAGCATGTGATAAAATGCTTTAAAGAAGTAAATAAGATTGAAAACAAGGTAAGAAAAGGTCGATCGAGAAAGTTAAGTAAACGTGATGAGAGATTTATTATTAGAAAATTTGTGAAAAACCTACGTTTGAGTGCTGTAAAAGTTTCTGCAGAATTTAATGCAAAGTTTTCTATTTCAATTTCACCTGAAACTGTTCGACGAGTTCTCAGAGAAGCTCTATTACATGGGCTTTCTTCCCGTAAAAAATTCTTTGTTATTGAGAAAAATAGAAAGCTTAGGCTTTTATTCGCAAAATCAATGATAAATACATCCGAAACGTACTGGAATAATGTCCTATTTGCTGACGAAAGCAAATTTGACATTTTTGGTTCCGATGGTCGAATAACTGTATGGAGAAAAAAAAAATGTGGAACTTCATTCTAAGAACTTAGTTCTTGTGTGGAGGTGCATGGCAGCATCAGGACCAGGCAATTTGGTATTTATTGATAGCATAATGAATCATTCTCTTTATTTAAATATTTTAAGAGACAATTTAAAATTATAAGTCCAAAATTTGGGTATTGGAAACAACTTTATTTTTAATCATGATAACAATCCTAAGCATACTGCTGTCAACGTTCGCCTGTGATATCTCTATAATTGTCCACAGGTTTTGAAAACAACACCTCTGTCGCCAGATTTAAACCCCATAGAACACATCTGGAAAGAACTGGAGGTTAAAGTACGAAAACACGACATCAAAACGAAAAGCGAACTCAAAACAGTCGTAATGGAAGAATGGATGAACATTGATACAGAAATTACAAAAAAACCACTAAAATCTATTCCCAGACTTTTAAAAGCTGTTGTGGATGCTAAAGGATATCCTACTAAATATTAATTAACGAAAAATAAAAACATTTACTAATAAGTCAAGATTTTTTTAAGTGTACGAAGACTTTTGTGAGATAAATTCTTTGTCATATTTTGATTATTAATTTCTTAAAACTAAAGTTTCGATATATTTTAAAAATATTTCATGTAATTTTGTTACGAATAGATTATAGATCTTATTATTAAAATCTCATTCAGAAAGTTTACTTTTAATTAATAGATAGAGCCCTATTTCAATGAAACTCATAAGTGTACGAACACTTTTGGGAGCCACTGTACTTGCCAAAAGTATACAATTAATCACTGCGTATTACCAAGAATGTTCCATATACTTTAAAGATTTTTCTTTGCTATTAAAAAGTCGTCTGCTTGAAATTTGTTTTAACTGTAGCTATGTTTCTGAAAGTATAAATTATCGTCTGCTATTTGAGAGTTTATTTTTAACGTAAAATGGCGCTTTTAACAAAACAATGGATGAAAGCCTAAGTTTATGCTCCTGCCGAAGAAAATTATTCGTATCTAGTTATTAAAAAACGCTATGAAAACCATGGATTTTCGATATCTAAAGCTACGATAGGTAATATTTTCAACAAAAGAGGAAGGAAACGTCAAAGTTTGGATTCAAGTTAAACTTACATTTCCAAGGCAAAAACGGAATACTTCGAATGCTGCAAAGATACAATCTTAAAGAAAGAAATCTAAAGAAAGAAAATCTAAAAAAAGCAATTTAAAAGAAAATCCGTTAAATCAAATGCAATTGCAAAATCATTAAACGCTCAGAATAAATTGCAAAAAAAGTGACTAATGTTGATTTGACTCTTAAAAAGGAGAGGAAACTTTATGTGCATCGTCTTTCTCCAAGGCATATCGCAAAACGCAGAACGTGCTACAGAATTCTTTATGAGAAACATTTATCCGGATAAAAATGAAAAAATGTTGTCATAATAGATTAATCTTGATGTACAGTGTCTCACAAAAGTGATGGGACACTTGTGCTTTACAAAAGGAAACCGTAACAAAATAAATTAAAAAAAATGTACAAATTTTTTGTAGGTGTGTTTTATACTTAAATTTAGTAACAATTATTACATAACATACATTTTCTCAAAATATTAAAATATTAATTTAATAAAAATACAATTGTTTAGAACGGAGCAAAAAATGGCTCACATAAGTGATGGGACACCATTAGACTATGCAACAAAAATCGTCTAAATTATTTTTTGGGGTTTTTTTTACTCAAAAGCAATTGGCAATAATTTATAAAATCGTCTGCATTATTGCTTTCCAGCTTGTTTTGGAATTTTTGTGTTTTTTAGCTCTGTGTAGCCATGAATGCTAAACGAAAAGAAACTTTGCCTGAAATTCGAAAATTAGTTATTAATTTGCATACTGAACGTGGAAAATCCATTAGAGAAACTGCTGAAACAGTTAACTTGAGTCATTCAACAGTTTTCAATATCATTAAATGATATAAAAAGAATCATATGATTCAGGATAAAAGAAGACTTGGTTGACCATCAAAGCTATCCAATGGAATAAAGAGAATTATCGTTCGAAATATTAAAAAAGATCCAAGAATGAGTGCTCCTAAAGTTGCTGCTGATTTACAAGCATTATATGGAGTAATTTTTAATCCTGAGACTATTAGAAGAGTAATTCGATCTACTGGATATCACGGTAGAGCAGCCAGGAAAAAATTCTTCGTAAGTGAAAAGAATAGAAAACTCAGACTGGCTTTCGCAAAATCCAACATAAATAAGAATTTTGATTACTGGAATGAAGTTATATTTGCTGATGAGAGTAAATTTAATATATTTGGTTCTGACGGTAGAATCTTGGTGTGGAGAAAACCCAGGGAAAAATTTCGCAAACAGAACTTGGTGCCAGCAGTAAAACATGGTGGAGGAGGAGTTATGGTATGGGGGTGTATGTCGTCCGCTGGAGTTGGTAATCTTGTTTTTATTGACAGTATAATGGATCAGTACAAGTATATTGGCATATTAAATCAAAATTTGAAATCTTCAGCACGAAAATTGAACCTTCATAACGATTTTAAATTCTACCAGGACAATGACCCCAAGCACACTGCTTTGAACGTTAGACTCTGGCTGCTGTATAACTGTCCTGAAATAATAAAAACACCACCACAATCTCCAGACTTAAATCCCATAGAGAATATTTGGCAAGAATTGGAATCAAGAATTCGCAAACACACCATTTCTTCAAAACAACAATTAAAATCGGTACTTCAAAAGAATGGGGTAAAATCATTCCAGAAATCACAAAAACATTATTCGAATCCATCGCAAGAAGATTAAATCATGTTTTAAAAGTAAAAGGAAATCCAATAAAATATTGAAACCTTTTAAAAAGTAAAATTTTTGGATAAATATTTGGTGGAAAAGTAAGTGTCCCATCACTTATGTGAGCCATTTTTTGCTCCGTTCTAAACAATTGTATTTTTATTAAATTAATATTTTAATATTTTGAGAAAATGTATGTTATGTAATAATTGTTACTAAATTTAAGAATGAAACACATCCACAAAAATTGTTACATTTTTTTAAAATTTATTTTACCACAGTTTCCTTTTGTAAAGCACAAGTGTCCCATCACTTTTGTGAGACACTGTATATAAAGGAATTCAATAAAAGGAGGTCCATTTATTATCATCAAAGAGAAAAAAAAATATTAAAACATGGTTCAAAGAATGTGAAGAAAGTTTTTCAAGGGGATTTATGATTGTTGCAAATTAAAAATAAAGAGGGTGGAGAAAAGTGTTAAGATCAACTCCACATAGTATTATGAATATATTTTATACACAATTTTAATTATGAACTACCTTCTCTTTATCCACAGTTCATCAATCAGTAGAAATGCATCAAGACAAAGCAAGCAGCCACATGTCAAGATCCACTTAATTTTCTGGAAAAAATGGAGTAAGAAACGGCTATCAAAAACACACCCTTCACTCATATCCCTACTAAATGTCCTGATTTATCATCTATGGATTTTTGTGCCATTGAACTTTGAAAAAGCGGATTGCCTAAACGTCGACCTCCTTGGACTTTGGAAAGCTGTTCAAGAGAAATGGAATTAAAATATCTCTTCATATACTACAAAAGGCTTAGAATCAAATAGAATATTTAAAAAACATAAAGTTTGGGTTAAATATTTCTGTTAATGCAATGAAAATCGTCCAATAATGCGAGAACGGCCTCTGTATTTTCGTTTGCCTAACAGAGACCCAGTGAATAAAGTCTTTAAACATGAATAAATCTGTTTTCTTGTGATTGAATGGGCTGGATACATACTTTAGACTTTCCAGCATTAACGTAAGTGTGAAATTATTTCCCTTAAAAATTATTCATAAAAGCAAACGCATGCAACAAAGGGCTGCCTTTTGGCCTCATGTACTTTTGCAACTTTTCGTTTTGCAGCGAACCAAATTCTGGTGTTCAATTTCTTTCTTTCTGTAGTTCTTTATTAAACTTTAGAGCGTCTGAAAGTTAGGAATGACGATCATCAAAGAAATAATGAGTTTTATAACGGAAAAATCGTTTTTGGGTTGCTATATTACTACACTTTTCAGTGGATACCATTAAAGTTTCTTTTTTCCTTGCCTCATACGCACGAATGTCATCAATAGAAAAGACATCAGAAAAGAATTTCACTTCGAACGCATTCTTCTGTGATTCACGAAATTAAAAAAACATTGCGGTCACCTTTTCCTTAAAAATATTATCATCATCATCATCATCGTCATCATCAGTATTTGCTACTTTAACTAAGATACCATTTTTAAGTTAACAAGATTTCGATATACACATGGTGATTTAAAAATATCTGGTAATGATATGAAGGTAGGTAGAGAAATTCGAAATAAACGTATTTTGTAATAGAATGTATGTGCGAGAATGGAGCGTTGGGATGGTACAGGACGCTGTTGAGCGATAGATAAAAGCGCCGAACTGTTCTACAGACGTAAATTTATAAATTAATTGCAGGATAGCAGGTGCTCAGTTTCTACAAGCATGAGTAGTCACTTCCCGTGCAGATTTCTAAACGTATGCATCATTACATGAAAGCGGAGTTCGCCAGTATGCATTTTGTTTGCATATTTGCAGATGGAAATGGAGCAGTTGCTCAAAGGAGATACTTTGGAATCGTTCTTTCTACCTCTTTGAGTTCTCTTTTAGCTGCAAAGATAAACAAAATTCACATCAGCAGAATCTCTGTTCATGTAGTGATGAACAATACTCGAAATTCGCGCAAGGAAGGACGATTTATGCAAGGAATGACATTTTTGCCTATCTTTCAACGACGCCATGTACGATTTTAAAGTATCCTTTCGGCATTCACATTCCATTACAAAAGCTGCTTCTTTCTGTTCTCTCTACATGCCTTGATATTTTTGTCTCAGATGCTTTTAATCACTTTGTGTACATACTCAAAACTAATTTCTGAAAGACAACTTTGATGAAACAAGAGAACAAGTAATGGCATACAGAATTAATTTCGGAAAGACAATTTTGACGAAAGGAGAGAACAAATAATGGCCTATAAAATTGATTTCCAAAAGAAAACTTTGGCAAATAATGACGTTTAAATCAGAGAGCAAATAATGATATACAAAACTAATTTCTTAAAAACAACTTTCACGAAGCTAGAGAATAAATAATGGTGTATAAAATTAATTTCCGAAATATAGCTTTGAGGAAAGAAGAGGACAATTAATGGCATATGTCCTACGAAGTTAATTAGCTTTGAAGCGAACCAATAATGCTCTCAATTAAGAGACATATAATATCATAAAACTCTTTACAATTGTAAAACTAATGTGTGAAGACAAAAATACATACTATTTTTGTAGTACCAGTGGTATTTTTGTAGTACCAGTGGCCATGATTGGAGAACAGCGACTTGTCTAAGTCTTTCCAAACATTTCCTCCTTTTTTTATATATAGGTGATTACCTCATCCTATGAATGTTTATATTTTGTAGAAAAGAGAATGGAAAGATCTGTAACAGTACACATACGACTGAAGTTAAGTTAGGACAAGCGAAATCAACAGCTGTCTGAAAAGCTTATAGGAATTTAGGATCACCAGTACTGAACTGAGATCATCAGTACTGCGAAATTTGTAACGTATGACTTCTTTCCTAAAGACTGTGCTCACTAATTTTCCACTATGATATTCTAGATTAATACTAGCTATTACTTTCGGAGAAATCTTGTTTTCTCATATTTTGTGGATGATGATGTCGTTTTTGATTTCCTACACATATAAATGCTGACTACTAATTTGAAAACCGGATTTTGATTCATCAACGGAATCTGTTCAACGATAAAGAACACGAGTTCATTCGTCTTGACTTTATGAACAATGTTGCCATCAAAAACTGAAATTAAAATTCCGTTGGCAGAAGATTAAAGGTGTACAAGAACTGTTTTAATTGCACACAGTCCAATGTTCACTAATGTTCATGAGGTACTTTAAAAATTTATCTTGATACTCTTCTTCCGATATCTGCTGATAATTCCGAGGACTGTTGCCTGGCATTTACCATCTCTGCAATTCGTTAGTATAATGCTCATAATTTTGCATTGTGCATAATGGATGATCTAGCTAAGCCATCTGGATGCATCAGTACTGCGAAATTTTTGCCCCGCTTTATTTTCCACCAGCTCTTTGCTTTCTTCTCTCTTATGTTGTATGACGGTGTTTTTTTTCCTTGATTGTTTTCTTCACAATGTTTTTGGCGGACACCGTATAAAATTAACATCAAAATTTCTTACAATGCAAAACATGATATAAATCAGTTCTATTAGAAATTAAAATTATCGGTGTAAAACAATATCAATTAGTAGTTTATAAAAGACAGTGGCATATATATATATATATATGTATAAGGTATCAAATTTTATTTCTGTGCTGCGTGAAACCATGGAAGAATTTTATTTGAGAATTTTTTAATTCTTCATTAAATACGTACTCAAGTCATACAGGTGAAGGATTCGTATTGAAAATTGCAGCCATTTGAAAAAATCACAGTTGACATTTTAAGGAGTTAGTAATAGCCTGATGAATGTTCATCATTTATTTTTATTCTCTGCGATCGATTTCAAAGCACGAATCATATATACTACACGACAGTTTCGAATCAAACATTAACTCGCGAAACCGATTTATGCGAAACTATGTACTCCAGAATAGTACCTTATGGCATTTTGCACGAAACATTAAGAACACCAATGCGTGAAACGATTGGCAGAATATTGGCAAAATTTTAAGTGCATTATTTTGGCCGTGTGTTTATACATCTCTATACTTTTCTTTTTATATTGATAAACGATTAAGCCTAAAGAAGACACTCTTATTTATATGGATGTTTCGCAAGTTTTAACAAAAGAAACACGTATGCAAAAACTATTTGCACGCTACATTTTAGCTTCATGCGAGATTATTAAGTTAGAAGTCTCATTGAAACTAAATTTTGTGATTTTAGAAATCAATAACGTAGTCAAAAGCACAGTAATTCCATACAAGCATCATGGGTTTGATGTCCATTAATCTGCCTTTTTACGGGCGAAGTAGAGTTTATTGAACAAATGTAGTGTATGGATTATGTTTCCTACGTGATTCAGTTTTTTATAATTTTTGTTTGTAATGTTTCAGAATTTTTAAGCACATGGTATTTCATATTGAAGAGGACAAAAAGAAAGCATTCCTGTGAACGCTGTAATTACTTTATTTTGATAAAAGATATTTGCAGTGAAACTATAGTTATCCAAGTTTCTATAGACGTTCTATGTGTGCCACTCTTGTGATACAGCAAATATCTATGACGTATTCGAGTTCTTGCTCCACTCGTGACAGAATATAATTTGTTAACCATTCGAGCACATCCGATATCCACTACTTGGCTATTCCGTTTTCAAAGGACTTCAGCTGCTGGCATGGGAAAATTGAGGTATAAGAACTTTATCTTTAAGAAAACCCCATAGGAAAAAATCACAAGAGGTTAGATCTGGAGATTTCGGTGGCCAGAAAAACAATGACATATCGTTTGACCCAGCACGGCCAATCGAGCGAAGTGGTAGATTATCGCTCAGGTACTGGTGTATATTTTTATGCCAATGTGGTGGAGCGCCATCTTGCAGGAGATTGAAGCCGGGAACCGCTCCCTCCAACTAAGGGGACCGGCACTATGATAGTATAGCTTGGTAAATGCACCCGTTAATCGATTTTTCTATGAACAAAAAGGACCAAAAACGCAGTTGTTGTAAACGACGCAGAAAACGTTTAACTTAGGAGAATCACGCTCATGTTCCATTACATCACATGGGTTTTCGTGCCCCCGTATCGTAAATTATGGCGATTAACTTTGCCAGAAACGGAAAAGTGACTTCATCCGTAAACACAAGTCTGTTCACGAAAACCATCTATCTGCAACGTATCTTGCCATTTCTCATAGAAAGCTTTACCCAACGGTTTGTTGGAAGGTTTTTAAACCTGCACCATCTGAAAAGTGTATCCTGGAATTGTAGACGTTTTTGTAACACACGACACAACATTACATGAGGCACACTGAGTTCAGAACTCGAACGACGCGTTGATTTTGTAGACTTCGTAAAACAGCTTAACGAATTCTTTCAACCACTTCGGTTTTGGCTGCTGTTCGTTCTGGGCTTGTTTTTTTTATACAAGCAGTCCATGTCCAGAAACAGCTTCCTCTACCATTCGATTTTGTAACAATGCTGTCATTCTTTATCAAATTTCGTGCGAAAATATCTTTGAACGATGATAACTGACGATGTTTTGGAGCATTCCAAAATACAGTACGTTTTCTCCTGCATGGATGGCGCCATTTTGGTTAACAGTGCTTCTAGCGGCGATTTCGTAACCAGACGATTTTTCGTTGTTGGGAACTAAAACTTGTATAACTGTAATTTCAGAATTAAGTTTTTCTGCCTAATAAATGAGTTACAGAATTTGTACTATGTTATTCTTTTTGTCCCATTCAATATGAAACAGCCTGTATTATCTTTAAAAATGCAATATCATTAGAAGTATATTCTATTTAAAATAGTTTTTATAAAATTTAATAAAAATTATCTTTCATTGAACAGAACGGAAATACCTCCCAAATATTGTTACTAAAAGCATAAATATACTCTGTATAAATGTGCAACAATTTACAGAAAACTTAGGCGTGTATATCGTTCTGTTGAAAACTGTTTGGCGAGAGTTGCCTTATAACGAAAAAAATACGTATTTTTCATACGAATGCCAATGTAGTTTCGGTATTTTAATAAACAGCACTTATCTCCAATTTTAACTGTCGTGTACCCAGATTTGTCTGTAATAATTCAGAAGTTTCAGGAATGAAAAGGCAAGCCAACATATTGTTGCGTTCTACGGGTTCGTGGATTTGGAGTACTGACTACCACACTTAATGAAGAATCAAAACACAATTTATTCGCCAGTATTACATGGAAGAGTTCCAAATACACGTTTACAGTCGTCAGAAAACTACGATAATCATGCTGAAACCATCAGCAACACAGCCTTCAGGATACAACGATAAAGACAGCTTCACGGCAAAGATAGCTTTATCCTACCTTCGAGAACATTCTCGAGGAAAAACGCCAAGAATGCGTTCTAGTATGTTCTCCTCTATGGCATATCGCCAACTTTGTCCTCAAACGGGCGATTCCAAAATACCAAATACGGCAACCCCTCTTTTCCCTGCCACTTTCCGCCAACCCCAAACCCGCTTTGCTGGGAAGCTGTCTCACAGCAGTTTTGCATTTCGCAACAGTGTGATGATAAAAAGTAACTCTCCAAATGGTATTTTTAATTCTCAGTTGGGGATTCTGTTCTGTTTGCTGTTGACCAGGTTATTGAGCGCATGCGTTTCAACACAATTGTCTGAAGAACTGAAAAAAAAGTAAACAAGTAGCATTTAAACAAACGAAATTAGTAGGCAGAAAGTGATTTTGTTCACGCAGAAAAGGCACCAAATTTATTGCTAAATACTAGCTTCCAACAGACATTCTTTTCATGTACATAGAGCCCTTAAACTGAGTCCATCATTTGGCCAAGTGACTGCTAAGCACGGACGGTTCGAATCAAGTTCTAATAAAATTTCTCGATTCATGGGATTTCCATAGCTTGTCTCATGTGCAGCGTAGAAAGCTTTCCATAAAGGCATCCTTCATCTTTCATCAGATTTTCTTCTGCCCAAGGAGAGGAATGCCTTCGCGGAGAGCTTACTAAGGGAAACTGGCTCTATACACGTTAAATATGCATTTTCTTAACGAAACAAACAAGAAAACAAACGTCTAGACTGTCAATTCTATCTGGATTCGAATGACAGTAGATAGGCTCTATACTTAAGCTTCTTCATGGTTTTTCTCAAATGTAACGTGAATATGAGCCAATTTAGTAAAGAAAATTCTCCACAAAGGCATACCGCCTCGTAGGAACATAACCTTACCTTGTTTTACCATAGCTGATTAAATAACCAAAACAAATTAAACTGCGAAGCTTGTATAAGTAATTTATAAGTTACGCACACAACCGGAAAAAAACTGTTCTCTCGATATGTGTGAACTTTGTTATAGTACACAAAATGAGCTATGTTGCATGAATTTATAATAAAACACTTATTTCATATTAATGTTCGTGTGCTAAGCTGAATACCGCACAAACACGTGGAATTTTTTTAATTTACAGGAACAAAACAGGAAGTAAATATACAGAAATTAAAAAAAAATAATAATAATAAAAGAAAGAGTCATGCGTAACACTCACTCTCAGATAAAGTCAGAGCAATGTTGTGTTAAATTTTAATTGAAGAAGAAAAATTACAGAATTTATTTCTGTTTTATTTGTGTGTTCAAAATACAGATTTGGGGAAATAAATGGCATTTTTATCTTTTCCAGAAATGATTCAACTACAGAACGGAATGCTACATGACTAAAAGGCATAATTTCAACATCCTGCAATAATACCACAGTGACTATACTTTTGCCAAGTCACTAATCCATTTGAGTTATGAACGACATAAAATTATCTTAAAAGTGCCAGTAGCAACAACCTGCTCTTTTCATGGTATTGTGATTCTAACAACATTACTTCTTTTATCGTTTCTTTCTTCCGATTCATATTTGTTGGCCTCAGGAAACGAATTCGAATAAAAATTTTTCAGATTTAAAATTCAGAACATTATAAAAGCTTAAACAAAGAGAAAATTATGAAAATGAATTTAAATCAAACTCTAAAATGGCAAACGGAAAAGAATTAGAACGGAACTACATTTACCATGGAAAGGAGATGTGTGATTCAGTTATAAATATTGGCCTTAAGTCAATTTGTCGAATCGTTTTTCCGACACTAATCCGGGACTCGTCGACTTCGACGACTTAGCAAAAAATGGAATTTAACAAGCAATATTTTTTACATCAAATAAATAATTGAACAGTTCGTATTTGATCGCTATTTCTTAAAAGCAAATAATAAATTCTTTAAAAATTCTTCGTTTCTTTTTATTAACTTCTTGGATTATTTGTACAATTGAGAAGTTATATTAATATATATGTATTATTTTTTACATACATATGTACGTACGTATAAAAAAATGGGATAGTTCTATATCTCCCGTTCTACCGGCCCGATTGACGAAATTCAACTTGCATTTTTCATGTCTCGAAAGCGCAACATACGATATGTATTAGATTTATATATACCATTGTTTCAATATAGGTATTTTGATACAAAATCGGACTTTATCTGAAATAACAGGCCAAGCTCTTCCATATTTTGATTCTACGACTCAAATTATGCCAAACTGCCAAGTTTTGTAAAAATCGCACAAGTAGTTTTTAAAAAATTAGCTCTCAAAATTTTAGCTCCTCACATGTTAATTGAATTATTTATATATATTTATTAATATCTCTTTTTTTTTATAAAACTTACTTGATACTTTCTTCCGGAATTCGAAATTTAGACTTAATATAAATATAATTCGCAAATCTTTATGATTTATTTTTAAAATTTGTATTTTTAAAAAAATTTATAAATTTTCCGAAAAAAATTCTGAATTATAAACTATAAAATTTTTAATATCATCTTAAAGTAGATGTATTTCTAGGCACACCTGCAAAAAATTAAGGTTTTTTTATTCAAAATTTTCGAAGATATACGTAAATTTACATATTGGCGCGTTTTGAAATCTGGCATTTTTGTTATAAGCGACAGTAAGGCCACATATGGTTTACGCACTTTGTTAAAATTATTTGAAGAGTATGAAGGATGACGTTTTTCCTCTCGTCTACAATGAAAATATTTTTTTTTTCATATTTTGATTCGAGGACTCAAATTAGGCCTAAATATTAAATTTTGTAAACTTTGGTGAGAAATTTACGGAGAAATTCAAAAATTTAACTTAAAGCATTTTCTTTAGTTTGAGCCAAGAATAATTCATTTGGCGAACTTCTTAATATATGGCAACCTGTTTTACTTTCCCTTTCATTGTAATTGTTTCATTGCATTTTGTGTGTTACCTTTATTTATTAAATATCATGTTCTTCGCACTTAAACCATAAAATTCAACTCAACAGCAATATCACAAAATATTAATAAGACCATATCTTTAGAATTTCCTACACACAGTCTCACGCGCTGGAGATAAAAATGTTTTTTCTGTACAACGTTGCCATCGCTCGCTTTGAAATCCGTGAGTTTGTTACTAAAAAATTCGTTAAAGTTTTACAAAATAGGAAATTGATGATAAAACAAATTCCAAATTTCATATTTGGGCTTCCAGATGCCCATATACAGGAGAAAACGTTTGGCTCTAGGTACCGTTGATTTATCACAATGCGAGAAACATAGATACATTTATGCAGATTCTTCATTATTTAATTTCTTTAAATATAACGCAGGGTGATGATAGTTGGTGGCAACAATCTGAAAAAGTGAAACGTCGTTTGCAGTGAAACGCCAGAAAATGTCAAAGCGAAATTAATAGCTCTTCTGGGCTAACGCGCTTTAGGATAACAAGGTTCTTACAGTCTTTCGACACATCACGTTAGGAAAATATTTATATTGCATTTATTTTTAATTAGCAAAGAGAAATTTATTTTCTAAAAGTACAGTAAAATAATTCTATTTGTTTGACAATTTAATCCCTTATGGCAACATACGTGAGGATTGTACATCTAAGAGAAAGGATGCTTTCCTAAAAGACTTTTAGGGAAACTGGCTAAAATTCACGCTTCGTATGAGGTAAAGCATAATTGATTATTACTTGCCAAATCAATTACACTCCTTAAGACTTCGCCTTCTATCCTTTGGGCACATAACTGAATGGCAAAAAATTTCACTCCTGTAACCTGGGAAAGTTTATGTGCGTTCCGTGGTTTCAGCATAAAACAACTAAGAAATGGCGGATAACTAGCACTTAGCAGTATACATGTACACATGTATATATATATATATGTAATGATTTAATGCTTAGTAGGAGGAATCCTGTACTTTTTAACATCTTTCGATATTGGTCATGACTGAGAAGTGTTTAACATGACGCGTTTAACACAACAGAGCTTGAAGAATGACAGTCTTTATTTTTACGCATATCAAATCATCCTTTTGCAGACAAGGAGCAGCAAAGCGTCTTGCCAGAAGGAAAGCGTAAGCCAAAGTGACGCTACAATTCAAAGGAAGAAGGGAGGGCATAAAATCTAGAATCGTTAATTTGGAGGTCGTTAATTCTTTTTTTAATGCAGCTATGGTATTTTGTTATATCTTACACATCCCCTCTTCAAAAGAAAGGTTGGGAGAGCATGAAGGCAGAAAAGCATTAGAGCAGCAAAATATGAAAGATATAATTTTGAAAACCCAAAACATAAAATTAATCTTTGAACAATTAAAAAATCATAAGTCGCAAAATTTTCAATTCAATAATAATTTTAAGCGCTATATTCTTTTAAAATAATTTCCCATTATTAGAGTCCTATTAAGATTTGAGCCCAGTCTGTAAAACGTTCTTATTTCTGAAACATTCACATCACAATTTTGATACTTCAGGGAAGGATTTCCAAAAATGTTTGCACAGAAGATCACAATTTTAAAATTTTATATAACCATCAATTATTATGAATAATCATAAATCTTAAAATTTTGTACCATACTAATTTTCACATTTATAAGTAATACTTTACCATTATTGAAATTATGGTTTTTACTTTTATTATTACATTTTACAATTTTCTTATTTTACACAAACTGCAAAACCCTACAGCTTTCTTCTGGTACACACATATACAGCTATTTGCGCATAACCACTTTAACGAATTCACATATTAAATTTTCATGAGTGGTTAAGGATTGCTTTGCCAGTTACATGTAAATTCCACCGTTCCTTGTTTAAACTCAACTGGTCTTTTGAACTACACTATACATTCCATTATAATAAAAAACATCACATTTCATTATTTAAAAAAATAAAAATCCTATATAAAAATTAAATAATGTGGGAGCCTTGAAAATTTATATTACATCAGGATGGTAAAATCTTCTAAGAGAAACTGGCTCGTATAGACGTTACATACGGGGAAAATCACAAAAACACCCATGCAGCCAGCCCGTTCGCCGAATACGAAACTCAGATGAAAGAAATCGTCCGGAATTAATCAACAGAAAGAAGCTATTCTTACGTTAAACTTCACACTTTGAATAGCAAAAGGTTTGTTGAGTTAGACTTTAAAGCGTTGCCAGTTCCCGCTTACAGTTATAATATAGCTCCATCAAACTTTCGTTTCTCCCGATCATCACATCAGCTTTTCCTTAAGAAAAAACATTTGGAAAAAAGATGAAATCGCATTGTTATTAGGTTCATAATTCAGTCAAAAATTTCAAAGGCTTCTTTAACGATGAAATTCCAATCTTAAGTCAACGGATGACAAACAGTTGCTAATCATCATACAGCGATTACATTAATGACATATATTAATTTATACGAAATTTGATTTAAGTAATAATTAGTATTAAAATTAAGGAAACCTGAAATTTATGCAATTTTTTTTTGTGGGGGAGGGGGAATATTATTTTTCAAAATCACACAGCAACAATGTTCGTTATTTTCATTTCGCGGTTGCATTGAGTGAAAAACTGTTCTATATTTGCCATTTTTATTTTCATGGACATTATGCAATTCGGTCTAAAAAGGTTAATTTCATAACACATTTTAATAATAATGCCGGCACCTGTTAACATATTGAATAAATATGAGACTTCTCCGAAGATTTTTCATTTGACACGGATGTGTGAATGGCATCACGCGATTTTGATTTTGTTGATGTGGCAACACTTTAAACGTTACGCTTGGAACATTGTCTCTTTTGATTTATCCAATAGTTTTGAACTAAAGAAGAAACTTATCGATAACTACGTCCGTAACTGTGCAGCTAAAGCTATGTTTATAGAGATGTAATCGGGAAAATATGATTATAGATATTTGGTGCCAGTCTGTACCGAAGTAGGAAATGGAATTTGTTTGGCAGAAAGTTATTTGAATCTTTTGCATAATCGGTGTTCGATATATCGTGTAAAAGCATCATCATAACGTACTGTATGAACATTCTTTCGAATAAATATATATATTTTTGTTCCAGCAAATTAAAAGGAAAAACAACATTTCTTCTTTGTTTGAATTTTGAATAAAGTATTTCGATGAAACGCAGAATCATTTCAAGAAGGCTGCTTTGAAACATTTTTATTACTTGATGCTTTTTTTTTGGTAAAATACCTTATAGAAAAAAAGAGAAACTATCAAAAAGAATATTCAAAAAGTAAAAAAGAAAAAATCGCAGATAAATATTAGAATATATTGTTACATATGCATGAAGCACCGAAGTATGAAACACCGACATTCTGTAGAATGCATGAACATTGTATATAATGCCAACGTTTTTAGGCAAAGGATGAAATATCAAGCTTATTATATACCTTCCCTAGACATTGCATATAATACCTAGGCATTCTATAGAATATAAAATATGCCAATATATTGCGCGAATTACCTCAACCCTTGTCGACGTCAAGAATACGAACTCGCACAGTAGTTCCCAAAGAAGACTTGGACAGCTGTTTTTCCGAATTCATTTTCATTTTGTTTTGGCTTGTATTTGCAGAATGATTTTAGAATTTACTTTACCTTCAATGGCATTTTCAATTTTGAAAGAAAGGGTGCACAAGATATCCATTTCATTATCTTTACTAGCGTGGCCACACAAGGTATGAATTCTTTGATGACATTTTTTGCATGCAGGTGCATCATTCGCTTCCTTTAAACACACACAAAAGATATCAGAAACAGAATGTGTGAAATATTGAAGGAATTGAAATACACGTGATATTCCAAACCAATCGGAGATATACTTCATATTTTGCCTGTTGCTCATTTAGCATTCTAATGAATCGCCTAGGCAACTGTATAGAATTAGAATAGAATTAGGATTCTATTCTATTGGGATTTAAAACTTTGCCGATAGCATACATATTCTACAATATATTTAAATATGTTATAGAAAACATTCAAGATTTGAAAAATTGTATTGTAATTGAAAAATTTCAGGTATCATATTTCAACGGAAATATCCATTTTGACTATTCTTTTGCATGACGTATGTGTGTACGCACAAAACAAAGGAATCTTTTTTCAAAACTAACTGTGAAATGGGCTTAAAATGGATTTTGTCGTGACGTCTGTACAGAGGCTGTTCGCACATTTTTAGACGACGTATATTGTATTCCCAAAACTAAATTACACAAAATTCTTGTGTTTTAAATGTTCTATTTGACATCCCTTATTCTGAACTATCTTTCGACACCGCAATTTCCAGGATAATAATGCCTTTTGAAGTGTCAGAAGAGGTATTTTATCCCATTCCTCCCGAACACCTTTCCAGAGTCCTGTTAGGGTTTTGAGACAACGTTTGGATAATGCAGTTTTTAAAAGTCTGAAAGCACAAAAATCCATAGGTGACACGTCGGGAGATTTAGTAGGGATATCAGTGAAGGGTATGGCCTTGATACCAGTTTTTTGTTCCATTTCTTTTAGGAAATTTACAGTGGATTTTGATGTGTGACTGCTAGCTTTGTCCCGATGGAGTCTCACAGATCGATGGCACTGTGGGTAAAGCGATGGTATTTCATTCAGAAAAATTGGCGATAAAATATGTTCCTGATAGTCTTTGGAGTTAATCCTGACATTTTTTTGCACTTTCTTTATTTTTGACTTGCCATTATAAGAAAAACCAGCAACAATCATGAATCCCTTCGAAAAACTTCTTCTTCTTCGATTCTTTGAACCATGTACTTAAATTTTTTTTCTCCCCTTTTATGATAATAAATGGTTTTTTTTTTGTTACAATCACTTAAATACCCATGCTTCATCTATTGTGACAATTGTTTTCCATTTTTCTTTGGATAAGTGTTTCTCATATAGAATTCTGCAACGTGTCCTGCGTTGAGCGATATGCTTTGGAAGAAGATGATGCACATTGCGTTTTTTCGCTTTCTTAAGATTTAAATCAACGTTTATCATTTTGTTTACAGGGGACACTGAGCATTTTAATGATTTTGCAGCTGTCCTTTGACTAAGGGGATTTTCCTTTAACATTAAACAACGTACCTTTGCAATAGTCGAAGATGTCAGTTTTTTCCTTGGATACTTGTTTGGAATTTTTGTCCCACTTGAGGCTCCAATTTGACGTTTTTTCCTTTCTTGTTGATGATATTACCTATCGACGCTTTAGATATTACAAAACCATGGCTCTCACATCGGTTTTGGATAACGGAGTAAGCATATTTCTCTTCGGAACGAGCGTAAATGTAGCCTTCGAACCACTGCTTTGTTAAATTCGCCATTTTGAATAAAAACAAAACTTTCAGGCCGCAGACGATAATTTTGACTTTTAAAAACATAGTACAATTGCAATTACTTCTTTTGCAGCAAACGATTTTTTATTACCGCTTACCAAAATCGTCTAAGAAATGTGCGAACAGCCTCTGTACTTACGTACGTACTATATATCTCGCATAACTCAAAAACTGTACGCAAAAACTGTATATTGCTATTACATGTAGTCGTGAACCTCCGTTTTTTATTGTAATAGTAGCGCGAAAAGTGTACATAAGTGTGTGTATGTAAAAATACCCCTTAAGTGGATTAAAAGTCTTTCCCGGTATTTATTTTTGAAGCCATTGGTTCTAGTTATATACTTCCAGTGACAGAAGTGTTTGAAATGAAGAAACTATTCGTGTTATGGCAATGTCAAGCTTATGAAAAAATTTATTTCCGACAAATAACGAAATCTAGTTTTTAATGCGGTCTCTCAGTTTTTGCACTTGTATCTGAGAAAGTTTTATACTCGTTAAAACCAGATAAAATTCTAAGAAGTTTGCTTCCTAAAACGACAAAAAATGACTGCCATATTTCATTCTAAAATTTGCAGTTTTTAATGTCATTTTCAATTTGTTTTGAAGGATCGGTTATTGCAGTTAGAATAATTCGAGGAAATAAGTGTAAATGAAGTGTATAAAAAATACGCATAACTCAATAGGCCGTACAAAGTGTCACATGGTATCCACATCAGAGATTTTTTTTATGTTAAGTGTTACGGATTTTACTGGTTACCACTGGTTCGGTATTATTTTATTAGAAAACATTTATCTTCTCAGTTTGGCTTCAATGGAAGTTGATGCCTTTATTTTTTTCAAGAGCTGGGGGGAGGGACCAATTTAATTTAACTGTGGATGCGCATTAGAAACTACAGTTGCTATGTATAGCTAATTACGTTTCTAATGCTTGCTTCTGGCCAGTGTAAAAATTGTTTGAACAGAAGAATGAATAAAAACCTTTATTTTTAGATCTTAAGTCGATGGTACAATATATACAAGCTGCTTCACAAGTACCGTTCAGAAATATGCATTGAAGTCACCATAACATTCAATAATCATATAAGAGCATAGGATCGCAGGAACAATCCCAATTACCTACGAGCCAACAAACACAGAAGGAAGCAAGAAAGTTTGCAAATAATGATTATCCACGTTAGCTTATATGTAGTAGTAGTGAGTATCTAAGCACTAAACATGCGAAAATCACTCGCCAAATACACAAATTCAATCTATTCTTTCTTGTGATGGCTGACGAAATAAACAGAAGACACAGAAAAGAATTAACATGAATATAACGTGTTAACTAAAATGAATTTAAGAAAGAACCAGTAAAGAAACTAAATGGTAAAGAAACTTTGTAACAGCTTCATGTATGCCAATAATAGAAGGCTGAATTTTACTGTGTTATCTTTAAGAATATAACCCGTAGTTTTATTTGCTGTCTAATTATTTTACAAATACATATTAGTTCCCAAATCAAGAAAATAAATATCAATCTTTGGCTCCGACAAAGTCAAAAATCGCTGTTTAAAGAAAAATGTGATTAAAAATTTGAACGAACTTGTTTTGACTAAAACTGAGATGTGTGATTTTTTTTACACAATAATTATCATTTTCCTATTCAGTAGAATATGCATCTCTTTCTTCTAACGTACGCAAAAAATCGAAAACAAAACATGCACGTACGTGAAAACATGCGTAAATGAAGTTTCATAGTTTTCGATTTGTGCCAACAATTTCTTTTTATTTAAAAAGTAGATAAATATTTGTGAACAACAATCATTGAACATCAAACAAAGTTTAAAAATTTTCCCATTTATCATCATTTTACCCTTACAACAGCCTTATCAATAGACACTCATTACGTATAACGACTTCAAAAAATAATATACTCGCAAGATGATCAATACGAAGAGATATAACACATTATTGTCCAGACTCGTTACAGTTTTGAAAGATTCCACACATTATGATGAATAAATTCACATTTTAAGGAATTCATGCTGAAATGTGCATCTCATTTTCCGTGCAGTCTCATTTCCTTTCGGCTGAAACATATTCGTTAAAAAGTTACGAACTATAAGCTTATAAATATTCTATTATTCGAATACTTAAACTACTGTTGCTGCTGTAGCTATTACTTAAGTGTCATCCTTAACTTGATCAAATGATTTATCATTTATTAAGAAACGCCCATGACTGTAGTTTCCGAATCTTTCATAAACTAAAAGAGGATGGGCATAAAAAGCGCCCAAAATGAGGGACTACATATGCAGGATCAAGATTATGAACCCAAAGGGCTTTTTATTACAGAGCATTCCTACTTAATGCTAATAGGCTGAACGCATATTTTCAATCACCATTTCATCACGGATCGTGTAATCACTGCTTACCGCTGATAGCCGTCATCGCCAATGTTATTAAATTGCGGTCATTTCGTGCGCTGTCCATCAGAAGCAATCCGATCAACGCCTATCACATTTCGTTAATTCTTTCTAATTCGGGGCCATGGGGACCGCACCCGTCACTTTTATGTGATCCCTACTTCACGATCTCGAAAGGTCCATGGTAGGTAACTAGTTATTCGCTGGCATTCTATTCATACCCGAGAAAGTAATATTCATGGGAAAGTAACAGAGTGAAGCACCTCGTACTAGAAATTTAAAGCACATAACTCACATGTGAAATTAAATAACGAGGAATAACCACCGACAGTGTGTAATATGTTAAGGATCTTGCTCACTATTCTTGCTCAAAATCTAAAGAAACGACAGCAAATTAGTTATTACGTATGTAATTCCTGATTAGGGATTTCTCGATTCCATAGAGTCATATTTCTAATGTTGAATTTTGTTATTTTTTGAATGTTGAATTTTGATTCGATATATTACTATATATTGCATGATGATCTTTTTTCTCTGTTCAAAAGTGATAGATTCACATTAAATCTGAAGAGGAGACTCTACCTCTCG
>KK119391.1:487164-506499 GCA_000611955.2 Stegodyphus mimosarum
AAAAAGCATTAAAAATTTTCAGGTTCTCAAAAACAAGGCTCTAAGGATCATCACAAACGCTCTCTCTTTCATTCGAAATTGAAGCCTGTTTTTAGATCTGAAGGAAGATTCAGTTAAAACGTTCATCACCAGGAGAAATGTAAATTTCTTCAACAAAGCTATAAAGAACAACCCCACAAACTTTGCTGATATATTGGCCTATGAGATTCTGGAGAAGGATATACTTATTAGACCTTATGCCGCTCCTTTGCTTCACTCAAACCCATGTGACCATTTTAACCAATGACAACACAATACTTCTGTGGGCTGAAAATTTTCTGTTGAAATTGGTTTCTTCAAAATTACGACTCTGCAAGACACTGTATCGTGTCCATCTTATAGAACGTAATTTTCTGAGCATTTTGAGCGTCTTTGCGTATAGTTTGCAAATAATCCCCACATGTCAGGATTCGTGGAAGAAGCCCATCTGTAAAGCTCCCAAGCCTCCGGTCTGCTTACAAGGAGCAAAGTGCTTAAAACTTCTTCCTCAACAAATTTACCTCATCTAGAGACTGTATTTAACTGCAGATTTTACAAAGCTGAGGCTCTAAATAGGAATCTCTAAGGTACTGGTAAGAATAAGGAAAAATGTCTCCTACTGTTATAAGGTACAAAATACCAGAAGTGGGCGTAGCCCAACCCACCTAACCAAACAAGTTGCTGTATTAAGGTATTTTCTACCTCCTTCCAGCATGCCTCCGTGGTGTAACGGTTAGCACATTCGGCGTGCCTTCGGAAGGTCCACGTTCGGGTCCCAGCGAGGGTATTGCATAATTTATTTATTTATTTATTCTGAAGCAGGCTATGTGAAATATCCTGCTTCAAAATAACCTAATGAATCTACAGTGGCGCTCGAACTAAAAGGTGGTGGATGACGATTTTTCACAACCAGGATTTTGCGATTGTGTCCTCTATCGCCAGTCGCCCATTGAAAGGGGAGTATATAAGGTGCAGAAATGGACGCAGCCCAACCCACCTAACCAAACAAGTTGGTCTTATGGTCATAACAGGTCACGCTCAAGGAGCATATAAGGTATTTTCTCCCTCCTTTCTGCATGCCTTCGTGGTGTAACGGTTAGCGGCGTGTATTCGAGAGGTCTAGGTTCAAGTCTCGGCTAGGACATTGCTCATTTTTCATGTCGCCAGTATCAAAAAATCCTAATGACTCTACATTGTAAGCCAGTACACAGATGATAGTATCAAAATATTACTCTCTCTTTTTCCCCCCTGCTTTGCCTTGAGGTGTGTTCTAAGGAAGCGTGAATGAAGGCTGCACGTCACATCGGGTAATTTTTCTTCCCAAGTCATGCAGTATCGCTATTTCGGCTAACAAGTTCTCGTGCTTCTTCAAGTAATTTTTATACTTCATAGTTGTGAGCGAGATTGGCAAATCTGTAAAAATAACCGGACATTTATCACTCTTATCAAGTCCTATAGTTCCTTGCTAGCATACCAGGGAAATTTAATTAGTGAATTTTACGATGCTTCGAGATCTTCTTCCAATCAGAATTTTTCTACAAAGGCCGTTCAGCATCGCCATGTCCGTTGACATGTCTTCGTGCTTCTTTACGTAATCTTTATCTTTCACAACTCTGTAAGAAAACCGCATTTACGCAAAAATATCTGGACATTTTAGTACGTATCCAGTCCTAAATTCTCCTACTAGGATATCATCGAAGTTGAACTAGTGAATTGTGTGATGTTTAATGATTTTCATTTTGCCTTTTTGTGAAGCTCTTGGAAGAATTCGCGAAAGTGCTTGTAACTGGAGTTATGTAAGACTAGATATTTGTCTATACTTCTGGTTCTAGGATTGAAATGAAACAAGTTTGTTTTCACAGGTAAAATATGTGTTGAGTATATTTTGGTACTATACATGGATTAAGTCAATTCATTTTTCTTAATCTTCGGTTATTTAAAGCACAAGAATATTACCGTAATATTCTTCCATTTGAGTTACTTCGGACACAACCCAAGTGCTCTCATCGTTACATTCTTTCATTCGCGTTATTGCGACAGCAACGCAGATAATTAGCAAGATTATTTGTGCTTAAGACTTTTCATAAGCCGTTTCTTATCGTGGCACTTGTAATTTAGACGTCTTAGCATTTTGTTATGTTATGCGAGTTATGTGAAATACATACATTAAGAACGTACTTACGTATGTACAGAAGTCACGAAAAAATCTCTTCTATTTTTAAATCCATATTATCTCTACTAAATTTTAAATCCATATTAAAATCCGTCTTTGAAAGAAAAATCCTTTATTCTGTCCGTATGTGCAGATGTCTCGAAAACACATCGTTCAAGTTGATCGGAGAGTGGTCAAAATGGACATTTTCGTTGAAATGTGATAACCGATTTTTTTTTCGATTACAATACTTCCTTTATTTTGTACAAGGAAATAAAAACGAAAGCCGCCTATACTCTGTACTTCATTTACTAGAGTTTTAATCTCATTTTAGGTAGGAACCTTGTTCATTTGTTATTTGCCTATCAGTTAGCGGTTCATGTTTATTCATTCACATTTCATGTATTATGGATCGTGGGTTGTCACATTTTTGGCTCATAAAAAGTTCCTAATATTTTCAAACCTTATGTATCCGCTGGTTTCAGCTTTAAATAGAAGCTTAATTCAAAATTTTTTATCACCGCCAAAATATTATTGAAATAAATCAAATTAAAAGATTAAAATTAGTTGCCACCGAAGTAGTGGTTTGGTGAAAGAGTTTTTAACTGAAATGGTTTGCACTGACGTCACACACGAGACAAACCTTAAAAATTCCTTTCGCCAAGCGGTTTAATTCCCCATATTTAAAGCTAAAAGTTCAAACTATTAATATTTTGTGGCATATTCCTTTGCCCATTATTGCGCTACAAGATATTGATCGAATACATACAAAACGTGAGATGTAGGAGATGAAAATTCGAGGTTTCCATTAACATTTTTTGGCTTTCTTTTTTCTTATGCATTAACATATATTTTCTTAGCAAAATTCAGTGTATTATCTTACATTTTATAATATTCTTACATCTGGCTGCATTTAAAGAATGTGTTGTTATTTCTAAAACTCATAAAATTCACTTACTTCATGTAAGTACAAACCTCTTTGCAAAAGGATTTTGGAGGATGAAAAATTCCTTCTTATAGACACATTCTTTAAATTCGAATCATCTATCCGAATCGATGTCTAATTACAAGATCTCTTAGATTTTTTCTGTTTAAAATTTCTTTAACGTAAGGCGTGAATATACGCGGCAAAGCCTGCTTTTCAAAAGCCAAGTCGTATGTTCTAAGCGATATTTTATCTCGGTAAACTGAAAATGAGTTCATCAGAGAAGGAAACAGTTACTAATTATTGTTGTTAAAAATTTGTATGGGAGCGCTGAGATAGTTTTTATTACTGATTAGACTTTTAATATTTAGATGTTCCGAACTTAAGTAATCAGGAAGATACATGTCGTGCTAAAGCATTTATACAGCTCACATTCAGGACGGAAGACATCATTTTGTTCTCATATACTGTATAAACATCTGTAACATCTCTACAACACCAATGCAACATTTCTGTAATTAACTGTGTAAAGTTTATCCCAAGTTTTTAATAGTTATTTTTAGTTAAAGCCATTTTCCTATCCTTTCTATTTTCAGCGTACTTCCTACCAGAATGTGTTTTCAGAATCCCGTTTAATGCAAATGAGTAAGAGTAGTATTTAAGTAGAAGTTTCAATGACTTCGTTAGAGAGCCTGCGTTTATGACTAATGCGCGCTTGCCTTTGGGCTACGTCTCTCTCTAAGCTATTACTACGCTCGGCCGTACGTCAGGCCCCTGACAGCTTCGCCTACTTAATTGAGATTTAGGGGCCAACTACTTAGAATCCTGAAAGTTCCGGATATATCTTTTTAGTTAAGGTTTAAATCTTATTACTTTAGGTTCAAGACCAAGTGGAGGCTTTTCTGTACGCTTTGAAATAGGAGCCGACTGCATTAATCCTTATTTTGAGAAATAAAGGGTAATTAACCCTTCTTGAGTCTTACGTCTCTGTTCACAAACTCAAGCGATTATTCGCTTATCGGTGTAAGAGGTTCCCCACATTTAACTGTTAAATAAAAGGATGGAACTCCACAACTGTAACGTCTTCATCATATTCTGAAAGAATTATATTCTCTGTAATATTTTTATTACATTCCATAATTTCTCCTTTTGTAACTTTCATCTGTGATTTTTGTAACTTTGTTTAATTGGTAATATTTTCTGTAGCATTTGTATTATATACTGTAAAAGCCTAATAAAGAATAGCATTGTACAATTGTAAATAAAAATGTACAAATGCAAAATGTTGCTGAGGAAATCAATATCCGGTTCAAGAAGCAGTAAATGGGCCACCTTCCTTATACGAAGTAAAAGAGGTATAGTAATCGCAAAATTTTCGAGTTTTCATACTTTAACGAAAATATTAATTCTGACCACTCTCGAATCCAGTTAGACGATTTTATTTTGTATGGCAACTGCACGTACGTATGCATGTATCTTGCATAACTCAAAAACGATTAGCCGTAAAACAATGAAATTTTGTATACGGGATTGTTGTAACTGTTAGTTGTGCACTTCCCCTTTTTGTTGCAATCAGCCTCCTCAAACGTATATATATATATATATACCCTACCTCTTTCCCGGTTCGGTGAGCTCGGTACTTTTTATGCTTATAGTTTGGTAAATTGTGTAGTTTTCGCTTTAAAATGGGTTGCACTATGTTGTTCTTACGTTCCGGTTAAGGTTTTTGGTTTTTATGTCTTTAGTTAATCTGCATGCAATAGCTGCAGAATAATCAATAATTTAAAAGTTTAAGCGACACTAGGCCTTACGAGGTCGTCATTTATTTACTGTTGAAAGCCTTGGTAGAACTGTGAATTCAGTCAGTTGGTGCACGAACTTAAGTGTCTTTTTAACCAGTAGAACCGAAAGTTAACCATCAAATTTGTGCACCGAAAATTTTGTTTTTCTGCCCATTGGCCGAATTGCTTGTATACTATTTTGTGTTTTAGGCTTTTCTGTATTTTACAATTTTTAATGAAGATGTTTTGAGTTTTTATGTGTTTTTTCGTTGCCATGAAGGGAGAACTGAATTGAGCAAGTTAGAAATAGATCTCTAATGGAATTCGAAGAAAGAAATTTAAACGAAGTGTAGAGAAAAATGTGTAGAATTAAACAGGCCGTAAGAGGAAGTCCCGTTGTGCACTTCACAGGAGATTTTTTAATATAATATAATAATATTAGGCTTATATGATAATAGTAATACATAGCGCAACAAGAAGCTTAGTAATACTATAAGTTCCTTTTAAAGTTCGTTGGCCATGTTTCTGGATTAATTTTACAGGCAAAGCTTATTTACCCTTCCTTAAAATTCCACCCGCTAGCTTCATTAATTTAAATAAATCCTGATTCTTGTATTCATGCAAGAAGTTTAAAATTGTTTTCATTTGAGTAGAGAAAATTTATATCCTTCTAAATAAAACTTTTCTGAGAGACGAGCCCTTTCTTGCTCAAGAGGAATTCTAGCTTAAAGAGACGGTAAAAAATAAACATCCTAAGACATACGGCAATCATTTTAGCAAAGCTTCCGAAACACAAAGAAATCTTGCAGTTTTGGTCACTACAAAATGTAAATCCATAAAAAGAGGAAACAATTCTTCTTCCCAGTAAAAGGCGCAGTAATATAACGTCTCCAACTGAATAGACTCGTCTGGAAAATGGGGAATTGCCAAAGCAGCAAGGGGTGATTTTTCCTTTCATTCACCACGGTGGAAATTTAATTTCTGCACGGTGCTCAGACAGACAAAAAGAGATCAAGATCTTAAAGTAAGTTAACTGTTGAATCAAGTAAATTCATGGAGGCTGAGCTGCGGTTAAGTGAGTCTCAAGCACTGTAACTTAAGTCAGGAGTGCCAGTTTGGATTTACTTGGAATTTTCCTTGCTATTTTGAAAAGAAAGTATTTTTTTTTCCTAAAATAAAGTCAATACCCTCTTAGTAAATTTAATTAAAAGAGAAAAGTTTGTTTGGTGCTTTGAACTGAATAACACGAGATTTAAAAGATGAATATTTGTGCGTTACGGGTGTTTTATTCCAAGATATATATTTGTCTGCAGCGACACAAATTTGGTCTCCATGTGAAATAAATGAGACTTCCAACTATGAGGTCAAAGGCAGTCATTTCAGGCTGCACAAAATTTTGCCGATAGGATGTAAGTATCCCATTCTTTAATGTTTTCTTATGTTGTTTATTCGCCCCATAATTGGTTATTTCTTGAAGAACTTTTGGGCTAAGTGAAAATGTTTTTTTTCAAACTAGTCATTATACCAATACTTATATCAAAATGACGGAAAAGAAAATAAAATTTCGGAAATAGAACGCTGTTAAGAACCGGGGTTACAATTATAAAAATACGCCTTTGAACATTTAAAAGAAGATTAAAAACTTTGTATTTTATTTTAATCTATAAGAAACTATTTCTTGATAACAATGATTGGATAAAATTGTAAATTGTAGTGATTTAAATTTAAATGTTATATACCGTATATTCCGGTGTATAACGCTCACTTTTAATGCAAAAAATAAAATCGAAATTTGCAGGTGTGCGTTATACGCCGAATATAAAAATGATAGATTTAAAAATAAGGATAAGTTGAGGGTACAAAAATTAGATTTCTACACCCACCTAAATGTTGTTTATTTAAAAGAAATGGCATACCTTATGAACTTAAGGAATTTCATTATCGGATAACAGAAGTTCCTTATATTTTTCTTCAATTATATCTTCAGGCATATCATCGAATTCTGTTTCACCTTCACCATCATTGTTACTCCATAAATAAATAACCACCTTCCTTTCCACCAAGATTGGATATACTACATTTCTTAAATGATTTTTCAATTATGTCGAGTTTAATTTAATTCTATGCTCTTATTATCCACTCACACATTATTTCTAGATTGATGACGCATTCGGCCTATTTTTGGAAATGTTTTTCACCTTTTAACATCTAGGTGTTAGACTGTCAATATGTATTTTCTTTGGATTGTTTATTGCTAGGCTTAACTAATGGCGTTAATCCGCCTGGAATAACTAGAATGAATTTATTACACATTTTCAACAATTTCTTCGTGTTATCCGTTAGATGGGAACGCAACAGGACGCCTTCCCCAAACATTCCTAATTCAATTATTTCGCACCGTTTTCATCCCTCCATCCTTTCTTGCGAACAAAATTGAAAACGTCACCTGGGAAATTACATTTCGGCATCGTCTTGCCTTTAAAAGTAACCATGGGTTTTAAATTTCGGTCGTCTGCTAAGAAGGAAAATATTACGGTGACGTGAGAACTTTTGTGACTAGTTGCTGTTATGTGAACCGTTTTTGTTCATTTCACATCAATTGCTTTATTTCCTATCAAGGAAATAAAGCTGATGTGAAAGTAACAAAAACGGTTCACATAATAGCAACTGGTCATATCAAAGATCGCTGGAGTTTCATCCATATTTCCAACATGTGACAGTAAATAATTCTTTTGCCTTCGTAGATCAATAACATACTTCTGGAAACTTATCAGTTTGTTGCCCAAATCTTTCGGAAGCCTTTGCACAACTTTCGTTTTTCATCGTAGAACTAAATTATTCCGTGCCACAAATCGACTTCACCAACTCAGTGTTGATTTAAAATTTTCCTTCCATTTGCTTTTTGCACACATTAAGGTAAATAAACGTACACTGTTTCTGGTTACAATTAACCCACTCTGACTGTTCTTTAGAACCCAGTTCGTAACACTTTCTTCTAGGATAGGCTATTTCGTTACTCTTTTACTCAAGGCATAGTTTTGGCCTATTAATTATTGTGATTTCATTTTTCTTCCGCTCAGGTATGGAGCTGTCACCAACGCTAAACACCCATGCTGCAGCATGATTTCCCATTTTCTTTCGCAAACTGAATGACTTTGCATTTGAAACCAGCATTGTGTTTGCTTTGTTTGACAGAAGCCTTACTTACTATTGAATTGCCATATTCACGGTTTCAAATGACTATAAAGAAAACTTCTGACTGTTAATTCAGCGAATTCCTTCGGGTCGAAAGTGCCTCCTTACTCCAAATTATGCGCCCCTTTTCTCAAAGCCCTAGAATAACATTCTTGTGCACATCTGCATTGAATACAATACATAGTTTTTGCAGAATTGTTTACATGTTCAAGCATTTCTCCCATACACATATCGAAATGGATATCAAAGCCGTACACTTGACTCATATCGCTGCTAAATCATATATGACCGATGCATTTTTGCCCCTCTGGATTTTTAAAAAATGGATTATCCAAACATCGACTTACAACCTTCCTTAGAAAACTGATCAAGAGGAATAAAATGAAACAAGTTTCCCGAGAATATGAAAGGCTTAAATGTCTCGCAAATTACCATGTTCTATTGTTGAAAGATAGTGAAGAATAAGTGTTACGAAATAGAGCATTTAAAGCACAGAATTTTTTTTTTTGGTAATTACTACAAATACAGTGAAAAATCTAAAAATATGCAAGTATGCGAACAGCTATATATTTGATGGTTTAGATTCTAAGATCAATTAGAAGGCGGTTACCTGAAAGAATAATTTGTAACATTCATTAGGAATGTTTATTTATGTTAGTAGAAATACTGGCTGGTTTTAGATGTGGTGGTCTGTAAAAAGGGGTCGCCGAGAAACATGTAATTCTATTTCTACCAAAGCAAGCAAAAATATATCTTTATAGAGTTCTTACCTATAATTTTTTTCTTAGTGTGGTTATTTAGTTTTAACTATGCAAAACAAGATTAAATAATATTTTAATTAATTTTATGTTAATTCAGAAAGTGTTTTGTTTGTTTATGCTTATTAATATAATTTGCTATCGAATTTGTTAAGCGTCTATAGAGACATAACTTAAAGGAAAATGAAAGCATATTTTTTCTAAAGTACCAGAATTCCCTATTTCAAGGATGAAATCCAAAAGTGTTTGGGTTGGGCGCAAACGAAATTCAACCCTATATGTAGTCACACCTCAAGTTCTTGAAACGTCCACATTTATGATTAGACGGGTTAAATGACTAAACAGAAGCAATTTATCAATTCTTATGAAGATAATTTTCAAACGGCTCCTGCCATTTGCGCTGCGAGTGATAATCATGCAGTGTCCCCATTCTTCGAAAGGTGTGTGATTTATAACTGCAGCTAATTGTTGAAATCATTAAGATTTTGATTGAATGTATGCGGTTGGGCATCAGAAGCAAACCAATTTTCTGCTTAGCATCACAGCAGAATACGCTTTTGTTATTGCTGTTTCTCTCATGGTTATTTCCAACGCCCGATGTTTGCAGCTGATAAGAATATTTATCAGTTTAATCAACTGTCAATGTTTCTCAGATCACTAAGGCAATTGGAGAAAAGAATTAGTGCTTAAAGTTATTAATCAGAAAGATTCTGCAATGGACACGGCGTAGTTCATGACACAAAAAGATATATCTTGGGAGATAACCTTTTAAAAATTAATGCGGTAAATATGAGGTAAGAAATAAGTATAAATCCTTCTCGGTGTAGTGTAGTATACAATGTAATGAGGACCTCATGTAAACCGGAAAATCATGATACGTGTTTCTGATCTCAGTTGTATTTTTACAGCTTTTCCGTTGGCTGTTATGCATTATTTTATAATAAATACTTGTTGTTTGAAATATATGTGAAAAAAAAGGAAGAGGAAGAAGAATTGTAATTCGAAATCGAAACTTTACAAGTCCTGCCTAACTGGTCATCTCCCTGTTTGAACCACTAAAGAAACATGAAATTCGAAAGCTATATTGCTTATTTAATGCAGGAGCTACAAAAATATGGCTTTAAGAATTAACAGGGTCAGGGAAGTTAACAGGGTCAAATAGAGTCCCATAGTTTTCAAATAAATACCCATACCTCAAGAGTCATAAAATCAGGAGATAGGCAAATCTATTGCTTATAGAAGCCTTCATAAACATAGTATCTACGCTAGTGCGTGCCGAAATAAAAAAAAACGGAAAAAACGGAACGGAAAAAAGCGTCGCGAAAAAATAATTGTACAAAACATCGTGGTAGAAAAAAATATAAAGACAAAACATTTCAGTTCTCAAGCATCGTGGTATAAAGTACCGGCGAAGAAAGTAAAATAGTGAAAAAACTTCGCAATTTGAAAACATCCTAGAGCAGAACATGGTGGTAAAAAATAAAGATCTTGCAAAACACTAAATGACAAAAAAAAAATAGCACGCATTTTATACATCTAGGCGTTCAATATTCTATGAAACTTTTTGCCACTGCAACATTATTTTTAGTTCAACGAACCATCCGTAAACGAACGCTAATTTTTCCAAAGGATTTTAGTGTTCTACAGAGATAGCTGTTTGGAGAAATGGTGTTTAATAAGCATGTCATTTTATATTCTCAGACGTACTGGCGATCTTGGCGTGCTGGTGATCAGAGGTGATCGTGGCGAGATGGTTGCTGTGACAGGGTTCACAGTAACCTCTTCTGGAACCTTTTGTGGTAGTTTCAGAAATCCTCAAAATAATACTGTTCTCGCAAAATATATGTGAAATTTTGTCTCTACTTGAATATCTACTCCGATGATTACTACCACGATGTTTTAGAACTGAGGCGGTTTCGCTTTTTTATATTTCTATCAGGATATTTTACACGGTAATGTTTTTCCTCGCATTATTTTCTCCGCGATGTTTTTCTTGGCAACCTTTATACTATAAGAGCTCTACATTATGTTCTTCAGAGGAGAGTATTTAAGGAGATATAGTCTACATCGTCATCGCAATAGAAATGACTTGGCCTAAGTAATCTTTTCAGATAAATACAGATTCAGTCTTAACACAGCCTTTTAGAGCTGCTGGGGGCTCAGGTATTTTGTTCATGGGTGATAAATGCACGACCTCATGCAGCTGAAAATTGAATACCTGTAAACTGAGGATGTTATTCGAATGCGAGGGCCATGACTCTCCTGTAATTTTAGGTCTCTGAATCATGTCTGGAATGCTCTAAATTGTCAAGCTGCGATGCGTCAACTCCGTTCGTGGTGTCCAAGGGTTTATACCTGCTCAGTTAGGGGGATGGTGCCTGATCCCATGGGATTTTAATGATGCTTTAATGAATAGTATGGGAAGGCATTGTGAAAAAACGCGAATCATACTAAATAATTGTGTTTTCGAAAGCAAAGATAAAACTTTCTGTTTCTTAATTTTTTTGCATAGTTTTAGCAGCAATATCTTAACATTATTCAGTTTATAAGCAAGTAATATGTTTTTACAAATATCAATATACAATTTCTACGGGTTCTTACACTATGTAACAAAAATTTAGTTTTAATACAGCGATTTGTTACCCTTTGGGCCATTAGGTTTTCATTATCATCCTTTGTTACTGTGTTCTACTGTTTCGTCTCGTTATGACCCAGTTGTTTTCGTAAATGCATAATTTATAAATTTAATTCTTCTAAGTTATCTAGTTGTTTCTCTAATAAAAAAATTTTCTGTTGAACTAGAATCTTCTGATAATGCTGGAGAATATTTCTCTATATTGTTGCGTGCGTAAGGGTTAGTAATTGATTGAATGTACACAGAACCGATGATAACTTGATAAAATTTATTTTCCCAGAAGGAACACTTTACATTTCTGGAACATTCACCAAAAGCACTCGTACAGCTCTTTTCAGTATCACAAAGCACAATCTTTAGTTATACTTCAAACTGCTAAAAACTTTAAACACAAAGAAAAGCGCATCTAAAAGAGCGAAGTTCAGACGGATATCTCAATACTCCGCACTCAATGCTGAACTAAACAACTGAGAACTGATGCTGTATTTCGACTTATATCGCTTTCTTCCTGGAAATTCCTAGAAGCTCCCATTTCTTGACATTACTGGAAGGCAAATACTGTTAAAGTTACATATAAGGGCCGGATACGGCTACATTTACATATAGAGATTTATTACAGTTACTCAATTACAGTTATATAGGGATCGGAACCAAGTGTCCCCAAATTTGGCGACTTTTGCCTATTTCTCTCCAAATTTGGAGAACAAAATTAGTTGCCTCAACCATCTGGAGCTCGGCTGCATCTCGCCAATTTAGCGAGATAGCCATTTATCTCAATTTTAAATAGACGTTACTGCTCCTTTACTTTCTGTTATTTACTGCCTCTTCATGCAACTAATTTTGGTGCACTACGGAGGAAATCTAAAGACAATGCATGTAACTTATGGAAGCTAAGGATGCAGTCTAGCATTGTAGAAAAATATTTGGGATTTTTTATCATGCGAATAATGAAGCGGAAAATTTGATTCAAAATTAAAGCAGTTAATTCGTTTTGAATACTTTTGTTTTTGGAGTTCTTGATTTTGAAAAGTTTTAAACCGTTACTCACAAAATATTTAAAAGCAGCTTATCTTCAGAATTTCAGATAGACAATCTTGCAAGCTGATGATAAAAATGTTTTTTTCCGTACAGTGTTGCCATTGCTCTCTTTGAAATCGCTGAGTTTGTTAATGAAAAATTAGTTAAAGTTTTACAAGTTATGAAAGAGACAAAACGAATTCCAAATTCGAGCTTCCAGGTGCCCATGTTCAAGTGGATGACTACGTTAGTCAAAATTTAATGGCTCTGGGTACCGTTGTTTTGTTTACAATGCGAGAGACATATACACACTCATGCAGATTGCTCATTATTTAATTTCTTTAAATATCATACAGGGCGATAATATTTGGTGGCAAAAATTTGAAAAGTGATACACCGCATATAAGTAATTCAACGCAAAATGCACAAAGCCAGAAATGCAAATATCAGTGCCAATGATATTACAAAATAGTCTGAGCTGATATTATTCGCTTACATTTCGAATCTTAAAAACTTACGAATTTCTTACTTGCGAATTCAGAACTTAAGATAAACAATCTATGGACACAGGACAAGAAAGCAAAACAAAGAGGCAAGACTTAATTTTCTCTCTGCTTTGAGATGACTAGCTGTTACAGCAATATATTCTAGTATTAAAAAAATAGCACCGAAGAAAAAAAGTAAGTTTAAACTACCGTTAGCAGAATATCATAACTGCTGAATCGAATTAAAAAAGAAAAAAAAAACCTGAAGAAAATAAGAATTTTAAAAATAAAGCGTTGTATCGAGGTTACATTTTTCGGATGAGAGGGTCACAATCACACGAATAAATGTGGAAATTCGCGCAAATAAATCACAATCATCTCGCATCGAGAGGAGCTCTGGGAATCTTGAATGAGGATGATGATCGAGTCTTCAGAGCCAAAATTGCCGATAACCTTCTTTCGGGAGATGGATTTATGGGCTCTTCCTCATACGCGCGTCGTCCATGCACAATGGAGACTGTTTGTTCTTTAGGTGACGCTAACTATGAGTGGGGTCAGAGTACGGATCATGAACAACTGAAAATGTGTTTGGTTTCAAATTGTGTTCTTTGAGAGAATTGTTTTTGGAAAAGTGTTGTCAATTATTTAAGAAAAAAAAACTGCCTTATTTTCGTGTCTGAGAATGCTAAAAGCTATTTTGAAATATCTAACTTTTCGCATAACGCTAATGTTTTTAAATACAGAGTGGTAAAATGTCTTATAGCTATTTATGAAATGCTCTTTTTAGTCTACGCATGCTATATATATTGATGTCTATGAGGTGTTACCTGTATATTATTACTTCCTTGTACGAAGTAAAGCAAATACAGCAGTCACTAAAAATTTTGGGTAGCATATTTTAATAGAAATAACCATTTTGACCGTTCTCCAATCCATTTGGGCGATTTTTTTGCCTGACGTCTGTAAAGATCAAACAAAGGACTCTTTTTCACAAAACGAATAGTAAAATGGATTAAAAGTGGATTCAAAAGGGATATCTTCGTGGTGTCTGTGGGTACGTACGTATGCATACACGCATATATCTGGCAAAACTTAAAAACGATTAGCCGTAGAGCGTTGGAATTTTGTATATGGGTTTGCTATAACATCTAGTTGTACATCTTTTTTTTTATTCCAAGGTATAAAACCAAACATGTATATATGTTACGGTGAAAGACCGAAATCGATTTTCACCGGTGAATGTCAACATTCACATAGTCGCTTGGTGTATGTCCGAAATATTTTCCAAATACTCTTATTTCTGACTTACACCGGTGAATGTCGACATTCACCATGTAATAATGGTGAACGTTGAATATATGAGAATATTATATTTTTTTCTCCGTAATTCAGTCGCGAAAAAACACACAAGTACTTAAAACACACAATGCATTCAAAATGAGAAAGGAAAATAATAGAAGTTAAAAAACTTACTTAATTATACAGTACGTAGTAAATGAGAAAATAAAATAATAGTAATAAAAAACTTACTAAATTATGTGATTCAAATCTGATTCATTGCAACAACTTAAACTATTATGAGACTTTGAATTGCACAAGAGGCCCTTGCTTTAACGACTGCATTTATGGGAAACAGCTAGTCGCCTCTCTTTTCGACCTACACCAGAGCATATCTGTGTGATTGTCGACATGCACCGGTGAGGGTCCGAATATACAAGAATGCAATGCTATATTCGATCTTTCACCGACGTATTTGGTGAATGTTGACATTCTCCGGTGAAAGTCGACATTTTCCAATTTCGGTCTTTCAAAGTAACATATATATCGATCCAACACTTGCCATTCTTAGAAGCCCTTATTCAGCTTTACTTTCACAATCATTGGTCGTATTCCCGTTCTTCCAATTATAGAAGTGTTTTAAATGACAAAATTACTCATGTTTCGGCGATGTCAAATTAAAAATAAATTAGTTTTCGACAAATAACGAAAACTAATTTTTAATACAGTCTCCCGGTTTACATACTTATATTTGGGAATGTTTTATATTCGTTATGAAAAAGAAATTAGGAGTTTGATGCTGCTCGTACGTCAAAAACTAACCATGATGTTTAATTTAAAATTTTGTGATTTTTGATGGGATTTTCAACTTGCCTTGAAGGATCTGTTAATTAAGTTAGTGAATTAATTATTCGTGAAAATATATTTAAATTAAGTGCTGCCAAAAAAATGTGTGCAATTTAATAGGCCGTACAAGGAAGCCATGTGCTGTCCACATGAAATATTGCATTGTTTTGTTTTTGCAGTTCTCAAGTTGTTCTCTACGCGCTCTTGAAATAAATTTTGACCACTTGGGCTTTAGAATAAATAGCAACTATACCTGATAAGAGTGTATTAGCCTGGCGAAAGTAAATTGTGTAAATGCATCAGTCATTTATCAAAGCTATTTTGAGGAAACAATATTTCTTTTTTAATGTGGATTTTTAACTTTTATGTCTTATTTCATTTCCTCCATTTTTTTCCCCTAAAGTGGATCAATTTATATTTCATTTATTATTTACAAAACTTTGCTAAACCTCTTTTTTGACTCTAGTGTTTAGTGAGGGACTTGAGCCTCCAGTAGCTTATGTTTCGCATAGGGATTTCATTCGAAGGAAATGGTTGTTGTTAGGAGGTGGACGAACGATTATTCTATAACTATTCGATTCGGACACCTGTGGTCATTAAATATGCCTGGATATCTAAAACTGTTCATATGAATATCAAGATTTTGGTTTATAAAAGTTTGCTGTTTTCTGTGATGCTTGCATTATTTTCATGTTCTGATTATAAAAGTTTGAGATATTTTCATCTCTGATACAAATAACATCACTTAATTTAAAAATCTGATGTGGACACTTAACATGACTTCCTGCTACAGCTTATAAAGTTATACACATTTTTTGCTGCACTTCGTTTAAACTTACATCAAATTATTCTAAATTATACGATCAATAGAGGTAAGTTGAAAATAACATCAAAACTGTGAATTTTGAACTTAAATATCCCGGTCAAGTTTTGTACGGGAGTCACATTTCATGTAATTTTCGCAACGAGTATAAAACTTTCCCAAATAAAAGTGTAGAAATCGAAAGACCGGATTGAAAATTAGATTTCGTTATTTGTCGAAAATTAATGGTTTTAGTCCAAAGGGGCTTTGTCCCTGAAGGACTATAGTGTTCGATTTGCGATTTTGCGTTGGAAACATTAAAAGTCTGAATCACTTTTCAAACTGTTGCCACCAAATCTTGAAGCCCTGTATTGTATTTAAAGAAATTAAATAATGAATAATGGGCATTAAATGTATGTATGTTTCTCGCATTGTGATAAAACGACGGTACCTAGAGCCGTCCAATTTTGAATAACGTACGCTTCCACCCGAATAGGCGCATCTGGAAGCCCAAATTTGGAATTTGTTTTACTATCTATTTCATATTTTGTAAAACTTTAACGAATTTTTCATAAACAAACTCAAGCGATTTAAAAGCGAGCAATGGCAACACTCTACGGCGGAAAAAAACTTTTTATCTAAAGCTTGTATCGTGAACTGTGTATCGGAAATTCTGAAGATAGACTCATTTTAAAATTATTTTGCAATATTGCTGTTGAACTGAATTTTATGGTTTAATTACGAAGAACATGACGTTTAATAAGTACAAACAAAATGTTAATAAACGCCCCTTTGGACGTAATTTAAAATCTGAAACCTTTCAGATTTTTTTAAAATTGAAATTTTCCAGAATATGACTATTTTCTTCATTAAAAAATACTTATGTAATTCGAAAAATATGACTACGACCAATGATAATAAAGACCTGGTGAGGACTTTTAAGTAGGGTAAGGGATGGATGGTAAAAACAGAGATGCACAACTAGATTTCTAGCAGTCCCATCCATAAAATTTCAGTGTTCTGCGGCTAATCGTTTTTGAGTTATGCGTGATAGATACATACGTACACTGCAAAAAAAAAAAAAAAAAAAAAAAAGGCGGGGCAGTTCTATATCTCCCGTTCTACTGGGCCGATTGACAAAATTCAAATTGTGTTATTCATTTCTCGACAGAGCAACTTAAGATATATATTAGATTTATATGTAGCCTTATTCTAACGTAAGTATTTTGACCCAAAATCGGACTTTTTCTGAAATAAAATGCTAATTTTTTTAAATATTTCGATTCTGCGACTGATATTATTATGCATAGATATTAAATTTTGCAATTTTTGGTGAAACATTTACGGAGAAATTAAAAAATTTATCCTGCGCCTTTTTTTTTTCAGTTTACGCGAAGAATAATTTACTTGGCGATCTTCATGATTTATGGCAACCTATTCGCCTTTCCTTTTTTTCACTGTACACAAGCGAAAAAATGGTCATTTTTCATACTTTCAAATACTTTTAATAAAGTTCGTAAACCACATTTGGCGTTATTATCGCTTATAACAAATATACCAAATTTCAGTATGTGCCGATATGCAAATTCACGTATATTTTAGGAAATTTTGAATAAAAAACTCTCATTTTTTGTATGTATGCTTAGAAATATATCTAAAATTTCCTAAAAATTTTTTACTGGCATACGAAAGGTGTATCATTTTCTCCTAAATTATTATTAGCAATTTTTTGGAACCCACGCTTTATGACTTTAAAAATCATGTAATTAAAATTTCTGCATTTCTGCCATTCCTTACTGTGCTTTGTACGTAGCTATCTGCTCTTAATAAGTCGCAAATTATCTGTAATTATTAGTTTATGAATTACTAATTCTGTGCAAGACTTTCATCAAAGTTCTTGTCCAGTTTAATACAGAGTTAAAAAATTATTAAATGCATGATTTTAGCGTATTTATACAACAAAAGTTCCGTTGAAACTTTTTTTGTAGTTAATACTACTCTGCCACAAGTTGGAAATCCTATCGGAAGCCAAGGAACACGATTTTCTGTTAAGCACATGTAATTCAATTCTTAGCTTTGCTACCAATATCCCAACGGGATGTCTGTCTGAGTACTTTCAAATTTTCTGCCTAACTAGTATCGTTACACTCACTTATATTTAATATAAATATGAACCATTTTTTCCCTAGTTGTACTAGTAAAGTTGTAGCCGAAGGTTACACTTAGTAATTATTATACTTATTGCTCGCAACTTTCCGTTTCTCGTTAAATTCTGGTAACACATCACTACCTTTTTAAGTTCAGTTAAAATCAAATTTGAGAAAGTGCTAATTAAGTTGAAAGCAAAAGATTAGAAGTTGAATCATTCACATTAGGAAAGGCCTCTGTAAGTAATTGCTTCTCGCTCGACACGGATGATTCGTTTCAAGGCTTTATTCACGTTATATCATTAAGCAAAATATAAAAATTAGAGTTATAATAGTAAAATAAATATACGTATAAAATTAAGTTTTACCCTTTTTTGGAATTATGTAACTTGAACAAAAAGTATCAAAAATCATGAGGCCTCATAAAAATTAAACCATATTAGATAAATAAACGAAATTAAAAATTTTCGCAATTTGGAATCTCATACCAGTATTTATATATTCATATTTTTCTACCTAAAAATCAAACTTCGTGAATTTGCTTTGGGCAACTTAAATGAATAGTTGGGTTTAGCAATATTTGTGTAATTTTGACACCGAAATTTACTACATTAATGACATCGGTATTAATTTTTAGAGGGTTTCTTTTAGACAGTTACACTACCAAAAAAACTTTTCTCATTGATATTTTTATTTTACAAAGCTCATACAAAAATTACTCAAGTTTCGAAATTTTACTTCCGTGTACGATGTAAAGGAAGTATTATAATCGCGAAAAATTTCGGGTATCATATTTCAAAGACTATATCCATTCTGACCGCTGCTCTCGAATCCATATGAATGATTTTGTTTTGCTTAACATCTGTACGTACGAATAAAGAACTCTTTTTTTTTCAAAACGGATTGTAAAATGGATTTAAAATGGACTCAGAAGATATTTTTTGAGACGTCTGCAAGTGCGTGCGTACCTATGTACGCATCTCGCATAATTCAAAGTCGAATAATCGTAGAACGTTGCAATTTTCTATAACCAACTGCTACAACATGTAGTTGTGTACCTCCCATTTTCGTTGTAATCGGCCACACCCAACGTATATATATATATATATGTATATATTCATAATGAAAGTAATTAAACGTAAATTAATAAGCCCAAGACTTGCGCTAAAGCTGCAAAGTAATAAAGCAATAATTCACTATTAATTATAAAAAGAAAACTCTCCATATTACATCTCCAAGCAACGGAAATTCAATTTAAAAACATTATTGAAAAGTATTTTTCAGAATTTAAAAAAA
>KK119391.1:506570-562635 GCA_000611955.2 Stegodyphus mimosarum
GAATAAGCCATACCATCAATTAACAGTAACTAAAATAAGAGAGAGTGTTTCATCTTACTTCCAAGTAAGCATCAAATTATTTGCTAGATTCAAATCACTAATTGATACTTAATCAAAATAAAGATATTAGTCACTAAACCACCAGAATCCTGTCAAAAAGCAAATAATCTTTAATATTAAAATTTTTTCACTAAGAACACAACTAATCTGAACGAGATGCTTACTTTAGAAAACATATCCCCTACACTTTCTTTTCATTTCAAAAACAAAAGTAAAAACAAAAGTAGATTCAAGAACAAATTTAAAAAAAAATCATAAGAAGATTAAAAGTAATAATCCATAAAATTAAAGTTAAAAACTGTAGTAAAAAAGAAATTATTAAAAAATTATAAAAAAGAATATATTAGTTACTGTTAATTAATAGTAGATTGGTTTATCCCCTAGATAATTCGATTAATCTGCTATCAATAACAATAACTGGTTTTTCAATACATAAAAAGTTTACTTTTGATTTTGGCATTTTTGCGATTTAGTTTTTCCTTAACTGTGTTTAAAACAAGAAGACTGAAAATACCATAAATTTTTTTTAATTCTGAAAAATACTTTTCAATAATGTTTTTAAATAGAATTTCCGTTGCTTGGAGATGTAATATGGAGAGTTTTCTTTTTATAATTAATAGTGAATTATTGCTTTGTATATGTATATATATATTCCTACCTTGTTACCTGGCTTAGTGAGCTCAGCATTTTTATTCTTATATGCTGGTAAACTGTACATTTTTTCTTTAAAATTGGTTGAATTATGTTATTTTATGCTCCGGTTAAGGTTTTTGCGCTTTTAATGAACATGCAATAATTCTAGAACTATCAACAATTTAAAAGTTTGAGTGACGTTAGGCCTGTCTAGGTCGCCATTTGTTTACATTAGAAAGTCTTAGTTAACTACTGAATTCAGTCAGTTGGTGCATTAACTGAGTTGTGAATGATGAATTAAGTCAATCTTGTATACCAAAAGTTTGGTCTTCTTGCCCGTCGGTTGAATTGTTTGTTTTTGCATAGGAAATGTTTTTAAACTTATTTTAACTGTATTTGGTTTTTTAGGTTTTTCTGTATTTTACAATTTTTAATGAAGGTATTCTGAGATTTTATGCAATTTTACCTTGCCGCAAAATGAGAACTGAATTGACTGAATAAGAAATATATCTCTAATGAAATTCCAGGAAATAAGTTTAAATGAAGTGCAGCAAAAATGTGTATAATTTAATAGGCCACACAATAAAGTCATGTGTCCACATCAGATATTTTTACTAAACGTAAGTTACGCCATCAAAATTATCTCATTCCGAGAAACTGCGTTATGTGGTTAAACTTTTAAACTGGTATTACCTGTCTACAGCCACGCTTTCGAAAGATACTTATTTATACAATCTTTTTCAAACGTCAAGCTATCAACTTACTAAAACTCTATTTGTTATATTAGTATAATCAATATACTCATTCCATACATTAAATCTCCACAATAAATAACTTAAACGTAATAGATAACCATCTTTAACATATATTTCACATTCAGATGAATCTTGCTATATTATTTTCTCATTTTATACGTAAGAATGTATGAACCTGTCGAATCACAAAATTATATTTATGAATATTTAAGCATGTCTCCCAGAAAATAGTGAAATGAGAAAATTTATTTGATATGTTTATATCGTTCAAAATGCATGAAAAACATATATGAACATATATGGACAATATATGGGCTTGCTGAAACATAAAATTATAATATTACCAAAAAAGGACACAATATAACCAAGACGTCATAAATCTAATTGTAAGCTTTGTTAGCTTCTTAAACTTCAGCATCTTTTAAAAAGTTGTTTATCCTTTTATTACTTCTTTGTACGAAGTAAAAAGGAAGTATTGTAATCGCGAAAAATTTCGGGTGTTATATTTCAACGAAAATACCCACTTTGAATTTTATCGAATGCAATTTAACGATGTTTTTGCGTGACATCCGTACGTAAGTACAGAATAAAGGACTCTTTTCCTCCAAAAAATTATAAAACTGATTTAAAATGAATTCTGAAGAGATTTTTTCCTGGCTTTTGTACGTAGGTACGTTAGTTCGTAATTCGTGCGTACGTATGTATGTATGTGTCTTGCATAACTCAAAAACGAGTAGCGTCAGAACTTAGACATTTTGTATATAGGACTGCTGTAACATGTAGATGTGCACCTCCTATTTTGGTTGCAATCGGTCGCACCAAAAATATATAAACAAATGTATACATATATCCACTCTGTTACTTGGTTCAGGGAGCTCAGATTTTATTCTTATATGTTAGTAAAATGTGCATTTTTTACTTCAAAAATGATTGAATTATTTGTTCTTATCTTTCGGTTAAGGCTTTTATGCCTTTAATAAATCTGCACGCAAGAATTATAGAATTATCAACAATTTAAAAGCTGTAAGTGCGGCTAAGCCTAATAATTTTTGCATGGAAGCCATATTTGTTTACATTTGAAACTTAGGAGAATAGTGGATTTGTTGCCAATCTACAGAAGTTAGGCTTACCAACAACAAAGATAACACCTTCTTTTATTATTGCTAATTAAATCACGCTTAATCCATTCAGGAATTTGTTCGAGGAAATATGGGTTTAAGATGTACTTCGTAATTTTTAATATAGCTATTTTGAGTTTTTATGTATTTTTGCCTTGCCCCGAAGTGAGAAGTGAATTAATTGAGTGAGAAATACTGAATCGTCTGTGAAAAACTCTTTCTTTTTGTTTGTTTGCTTAATTTCTTTTATACATCATTTTAGATTTATCATAGTATTTGAATAGAACATGTGGCAACGATTAGGTAATTTCCCAGATGATATGCATAATTTTTGTGCATTCTGAGTTATAAAATGAATGAGATTTAACGCTGTTAAGTGCAGCTAGCTCCAGAGTGACGCTATGGTAAACAAATGCAGAGAATTTTAAAGAGTGAATTTATTTGATTTTGGTTTATGCGCTATCGAAGAATTAGATTTAATTCAATCCAGTAAATTAAATGCAAAGTGCGTATAGTTTAATATTCCGTACAAGGAAGTCATGTGGTGTATACATCAGAATTTTATTTCGGCAGTTACTTGTTACTCTAAAAATCGTTTCCGTTTTAAACATTTTCTTATTGTTGCCGAACTCCGTCTTGCCGTGATCACGCACTTGAAAGCCATTTGATTAAAGCAGAAAATTTCATATATTTCTAAATTTCATCAGGAACTTCGATGAAAAACTCATTTAAAGTAGAATTACATAGCTGTAAAAGATTTTGTTTAGAAGGTTATTTGAAAATTATCTTAACAAAGTTTTATTTACTTAACTCAATTCCTGTAATTTTGTTTTGTTTGTTTATCTGTTTAGGTCTTATCTTAAAGCTCATTTTTGATTTCCTTCTCCAAACAGGTGTTTTTATAAAAAAAATGTTAAGGTTAAGAACTCCAATGAGAAAAAAAAATCCCCAGCAGTGTTTTTGAAAATTTAGTACAATTATGATTTTATTAAATGTTAAATTTTTTTCATATTTCCTTTCTCAACTAATAATCAAGAATATTACAGAACTTTGAACCTTGCACCACCGAACACATAAAAAAATATTCTTTTGTATGAAATTTTTCGGAAATCTTTAACACGATGAAAAGAAATTTGGCAGTTTTTCAAAAAGGCTTCGATTTTTTTTATTTATCGAACGACTAACAATGAGGGTTTTTTTCTTAGTCAAATAATTTAATATATCATTATGGTTGTAGACGAATGGGCTAAATGAATTCTACCTAAAAACAAATATCTCTAACATTTTGTTTTCGAATTTGAACTCAATGACATTGTTCACGTCGTCTTGTAAATTTGTTCTTAAATTCCATTTATAATATAGCTTCTTTATGTCTAATGATGTTTATTTTTCCATTTGAAAGAGCGCGATTGTTTTGATTTAGTTTGTATAACTAAATGGACTTTTTCTCTACATTAAACTGCTTGGAAATACAGGTAAATTGTTTATAGCACTTTTCTGTTGCTTATAATATGAGCTTTTACGTTCTTTTATTGCTCTAGACCTAACCGTAATTTTGATTTAACCGTGGACATTGTCCTCGATATTTGTAGTTCTATCGGAAGGTCAACCTATTACGAAAATAAATCTCTCCAAATGCAATTTCAAAAGGTCTTTGTCCTGAAGGCGATCTTTTCCACTCTTAAACTGTAAATCGGTTGTTCCGTAAAAGAAAAGAAAAAAAAAAGTTATATTCTTTGAAGAAAGAAAGGAAAGATTCTCTATTTTCTTTTCTTTTTACCGTTTCGTCCCCTCTCTAACGCATATGTTACGGGACGAGCGGCAAGAAATTGAAAACAGTGTCGTCATTGTTTCCAAAATGACGTAAATCACCGTCGAAATGGTTGTTCCGAATTTCACATGGAGATGAGCTCCATAGCGTTTCCGTTAACTTCAAGTTTTGGTTAAAGGTGGTGTTTCCTTATGGGACAACTAAAGGGTGGGGTATACAGGTACCAGTGCATTTGGCTAATATCCTTGTTATATTGTATCCTCATTTTTGACAAACATTCATCATAAGTAATAGAGTTCCTCTTTGTGTGCCTTTCCCTCAAAGCCCTTCATTCACAGAATGAGCAGGGAGAAATAAAGAAAGTTAAAAGCATCCATTTTGTGCATCAGATCTCTGACAAGAAAGGAATTACGTAAATAACAAGTTAGTTTTAATAAACATAAGTTTAGCAATGTATTGCAGAGGGAAACAATCGCTGGCTTTATAAACAGACATCCTGACATAACTGCGGATGTGTTTATGTAACTTTGTTTACGGATCAGAGCTTGTTGAACGATTCTTTCCTACATTGTCTACATGGTGTTGAAAAGCTCGGAATCAAAGGGCTGTCTATGCCATAATAAATCATTACAGTTGTATGTGTAAATTAATTATATAAGTTAGGTGTATTTTGCTTAAGTAAAGCTGCAATGAATTATAAAATCCCATTAGATGCGGTCCATTATATAAAATAACATCTGTGACTGTTAGATACGGCTTATTAGATCGATTCTATTTTCCGCCATGAAAGAACGTATTTGAGAAATTACTGTGTATGTAAAAATCTAGTCTATTTTAATTTAAACAAGGTCATTGTCTTGTGTTAATATTACGTTAAGGAAGAGGAATTTGGTAAATTATTAGCATACTACACTCATGTCCATAAATTAAGGATAATTCGGAGTCACGCGGAAATCGAACTCTAAAATAAATATATCACCTGTAAAATCACTACACACATCTTCAAGAATCATATGCAAATTTCAGGAAGTAACCAGATGACAACGATGGTACGTCACAATGACGAGAGTGTAAGAGAGTGATATATAAGGAATACAGGCAAAGAACTAAAATTGTTCGCAGGCGCTTTATAAGCATTAAGCATTTCAGTGCAATAACCGAATAGTTATGATACAAAGGTCGCATTTGGATGATTTTTTATTTGGTAGAATTATCGGCCGTCTCGAATGTGGGCGTATCCAACTGGAAGTATCAGACGAACTTGGAATTGCCCAGAATGTCATTTCCAGGCTTTGGTAACAATTCCAAGATGATGGTAATGTGAGTAGACGCTACAGCATAGGTCGCCCCAGAGTTACAACGCCGAATGAGGACCGGTATTTGGCAGTTACTGCCAAAAGAAACAGGCGGAGCACAGCCTCAGAGCTGTCCCGTCAGGTCCCTTCAGCCACTGGTACGACAATTTCAAGGCAGACCGTGTACAGACGCTTAGAGCAGATTGGTCTATATGCTCTCAGACCTGTCAGATGCATTCCACTTACTGCAACTCACTGTCGTCTGCGGTTAGCCTGGAGTAGAGAGCATGCATTGTGGACACCGCAACAGTGGGCTTGTGTGATGTTTTCCAACGAGTCCAGGTTTAGCTTGCAGTCTGATTCTCGCCGGACTTTCATATGGAGAGCTCCAGGTACCCGTTACCACCAAGAAAACATCATTGAACGACACCGTTACGGTGGTGCAGGAGTGCTCGTTTGGGGTGGAATTATTCTGGGTTCCAGAACTGACCTGCATGTTCAAATTGGAACCATGACAAGCCAAATCTATCGGGACGTCATTCTGGAACAACATGTACGTTTGTTTCGGGGCGCCATGGGCGCACAATTTGTGTTTATGGATGACAACGCCCGTCCTCACCGTGCAAACATCGTAACCGAATACCTTCAATCGGAGGATATCACCCGTATGGACTGGCCAGCATTCTCACCGGACTTGAATCCAGTAGAGCACGTGTGGGACATGCTTGGCCGACGAGTTGCAGTCCGTCAACCTCCTCCTACATGTCTACCGGAACTTCGGAGAGCATTGCTTTTTGAGTAGTGTAATATACCCCAAGATCAGATCGATAATTTGATACTCAGCATGCCCAGGCGTTGTACGGACTGCATTGCATCGTCTGGGAGACATACAATGTATTAACAATCATACCAACCATGTAATATTGGTTTTTTGTAAATAGTTTTTTTTTTTGTAATTTACTCCAGGGAGAAAACATCGCTAATTTTTTTAATAATATCAAACATATAGCATCTTTTTTTGCTCTTTACCTTTTGTTTAATAAATAAGCTTTACAAATAAGTCCCATTTGTTTTGCTTCTAACTCTTCCTTTGCCTGATTTTGCATTATCCTTAATTTATGGACATGAGTGTAAATAATGGATAAACAAAAGAATCATAACAGTAAAAATTCTATTTATCTTAATGGATAATTGTAATAATAACAAATAATGTAATGGAATTATTTTAATAATTATAATGTAAATTATAATTTTATAACAGTTATTTTAATTTAGCTTACCTTTCGCATCTTATCTCGTTTCAACTTAACATCTCTCCCTATCTGGATGAGTTTTTAGCAACTCGTTGAGTGCAAATGAGGAAGACATAGTATTAAAGGAAAGTTCAACTGACTTTGCGAGAGAAAGTAAGGAATCCTGAATAGCACGCGTTTGCCTTTGGGTACGTCTCTCTAAGCTGTTGTTACGCTTGACCATATTATTGCGTGCCTTTTGATAGTTTAAGATTACGGGCCAACTACGTTAGAATTCTATTAGTTTCAGCTAAATCTCTTGGTTAGTCATTAGTTAGTTCTTATTTCTTACTTTTGAGTTTAAGCTCAAGTGGAGGATTTGCTGTAAGCCCGAAGAAAGGGGCCGACTGTTAATCTTATTTTGATTGAATAAAAGTAATTAACTCTTCTTAAATTTACGATCTCTGTCCTTTGAGCTAAGCGATAATTCGATTAATACTTCTCTAGGTTCATCAACACTTCATCTAACAGAATAAAAGGGAGGAACTTTACAATATTATTACAACAATAGTTCTATATAGTAATAATTCTACTCCTGTAAAATAATTCTGTATAGAATTATTACAGGACTGTATTCTATGTAATAATTCCATTATATTACTACAATAATTGTCATATTATTATTATAATAATTCTATGTAGTAATAATTCTATGTAGAATTATTATAAAGAATTATGTTATAATTCAATTATATTATAACAATAATTGTAGTAATATTATTTTAATAAATCTATATAGTATAGACTTATCACGTAACAATTTTATAATGGAATGCGTAAATGGAAAAAATATGTTTGAGTGACATTTATAAGAATTTTAATTTTATCTCTGCTAATAATTCTACATAGAATTATGTACTGTAATAATTCTATATGGAATTATTATACAGAATTATGAAATAGTTCGATTATAATATTACAATAACTGTAATATAAAATTATTACATAGAACTGTTACATCTTCTATAATGGAATGCGTAAATGGAAAAAATATGTTTGAGTGATATTTATAAGAATTTTAATTTTATCTCTGCTTATTTTAGTTTTGAGAAGGCCATCGCATTTGATCTGTTACACGGCATGTTAATAGGAACTGTTCTACGACATGTTAACAGGAAATGCCGGTGCCTGATGATCTTAAGTGAATAATTTTTCAAAATGAAACGTGTCTCGTTTTTAATGACATCTGCATATTCTTGAATGAAAAATTAAGTTTCGAGAAAGGGAGATATAATGAATTTACATACAAGTTATGAGTGTTGTGGGTTAATTCAATGAATAGCTCTTGTATATAATGCCAAGTGTTATTTAAAATACTTGAACCAGAAAGTTAGCTTAAAAGATTTTATTTTATTGCAAAGGCATTTGATTATACATCACTGCCCCCCATGCATCAAAGATGCGTGGGGAGCAGTGATGTTTTCTGCTCTGAAATGTGGAAAAAGAAATTTAATCGCTGGATGTCAACTGCATCACTTTTCTAGACCACCTCAAAATTCTGGTAACACAAAGCACATAAGGAACTACCATATATGCCAATGCGGTGAAGATGTTGAGCTAGACAAATAAATCCGGTCTCCAAACAGAACGCTGCAACTGCCATGGACCTGGAATAGTTCGGAATATTACAAGTCGAATCCCTCCACTCCTTATTCTCAATTTCTTTAAGTATTTTAGCATCAAAAGTTTTCCTCATAGCAGTTTTTGCTGTTCTTTTATTGATAGAAATGGTATCCCCTATTATTTGATTGCAAAATTTCAGTTCCCTTTCTAGCTATTTTGTCAGCCCATTCATTGCCAGTTATTCAACATGAGCCGGCATCCACTTTAAGACAACAGCCATCCCTTTTAAGGCTAGACAAAAAAAAGAGTTCTTCTGCAAAATTCAATAATTTTTGATTCTGCGATATTATATGCAGAAATGGATTGAATGGTTGAAAGGGAGCCTGAAAAATTACACTACTTTTGAGTTGGATTGTTCTGACAATTATTTGTTCAGTTAAACTCTAAATGCCTCCAGTTTTCAATCGAAATTGGTCCGAAATGGACCAAGAAAAGAAAAGAATGCAAAAAGCTCTGAATGCACACCAGCTTCAACTTTGTCGAATATTTTCCACCCATCAATATATGGTATATAAAGCCAATTATTCTTTGGATACCCGGAGTTATTAGTCTCTAAAAGAGTTGCTTATATTTTGCTTATATTATATATGAAACTTAGGACATATATTTGACTGCAAGCAAAACGCATGGACCGAGATAAAAAATCTCTGAGTGTAGATATAAAGCTAAAAATCAAATTATCAAATACGCGAATGCGCATGCACATTCTTTAGTATATAAAAGGTAAATTTATGATCTTTCGTAACATATTTATGCATTTTTAAGTATCCATTGGACCTGAAGACATCAACGCTGCTTGAGTGACATATCTGACGTTATAAACTGCCGTTTCAGCTCTCTTTAACTTAAATACAAACCGGAAGTTTTCCATATTCCATGCAAGGTATGGAAGCGGTATGGCGCGGTCTACCCTCCTGGCAAGCCCAGGTTCGCCTTATGGCTTTTCTAGACCGGTCGCGAAGGAAAAGCATATAAGACAATTCAACATAAATACACGAAGTCTCAAGCAGCAGCCATATTGGGTGTTCTTTGTTATTGTTCTATTCCAGTTGCGATCAGGTTTTTATTAATTCTTTCCATGATCTCTTTTGGTATGTTTTTTGCTTCCAGTATAAACCAGGTTTTTAAAGTCCTTCTTGCTACTCCTAAGGTCTTTTGTTAATTGACATTTTTCCACACAGTGTCTGTTATTTCCCAGCTTTCCGCATAGTGAACAGTTTGCGCTTTCTTGAATTTTTAATCTGTTTAGGTAAGTCGAGTGACCTGAAAGGATCTGACAGAGGTCTTTATCGGTTTATGGTTTTAATTTTTTTTCGATATTTCAATGTTTTCTAAGTAGTCTTTTCTACGGTCTGAATCTTTCCATTTTTTATTCCGTTCTTTATATATATATTTAGATCCATTTCCCTAATTCTTTTCCGTTTAGATCGCCAGTAATCTATTCTTTCTATATTTACCTCAGTTGCAGCCTCTTTTGCAAGGGCGTCCGCCCGATCATTTCCTTGATATCCAACTCGCTCTTTCACACAAGAAAGTTTTATTTGATGTTCTGTTGAAATATTTCTACAGAGATCTTTCACTTCTTGAATATCGAAACTCGCCTGGTCCGGACTGGAGAGGCTTTCTAATGCTGGTAGGGAATCGAAATAAATCTGAATTGTATGCTGCCTTGACAAGTTTCTTTTGATTCAATTCATCGCTTTTAAGATGGCGGCTAATTCGGCTTGATAAACAGAGTTAAATTTCTCTGGTTTATAGATTTTATTTTCTGTTTCATATCCATGAAAATACACAACAAAAGCCAATCCAATTTTCTCTCCAATATCGGAGCCATCCGTATATATGTCAATTTTTTCTGTAACGGATCGATATTCTCTCCTTTGGGTGACTTAAATTGATATTTAATCTTTCAAAGGCGCTTCTTGTTGCAAAGCAATCTTCGTAGATTATCAGATCTTTCTTAATTGTCCTTAATAAATATTTTTCAAAAACGAATATATAGGATAAGGAAAGAAGGGGGACGCCCGTCGCAATTTCTGTATTCGAAGTTTGCGCACTACGCAACACTAATAAACGTAACCGGCATCACGATGAGCATTCTAAGTTACTTCTGAGGTTCAGCTCGTTTAATCCATTTAATTCAGAGGCAAATGATATTAACGTACGTACCTTTTATTTACGTAACTAACACTTTTTGTTTAATACTTTTATTAGATTATATTTAGGTATTCTTATTGTTAAATTATGTATTTACGTAATTTAACGATAAGAATTATGAGGTATACATACGCCTTGAAAATTATTACGCTAAAACACTTCAAGTTCTTAACTGCATTAACAATGGGAACTAACAGGCGTACGCCTTGAAAATTATTAGACTGAACTACTTCGAGTTTTTAACTGCATTCCTTTTTCGTAAAAATCATCTAAAATGTCATCAGAGACAAAGGATGCCGGAGCGCTACTTAACGGGTGATAATACATAAAAGTCATATTTAAATTAAAATACTAAAGGATTAGGGCAAGCATGTAAGAAGCAGCATAATTTCATTAATAAATCTATAGTCATTAGCTCTTAATTTTTGATTATGAAAATCATATTAAAGATAACCTTAGCATATTAAAAATTTTCGTAAGAGAAATTAACTCTCAAATAATTTTCAGCTCAGATTAAGTCACTGTTTTCCGAACATTTTAGCGCAGAGATCCTACAGTTGCAATTTATTGTAACTCATACGCAGTAAAATTTCTCGTAACCGGTACATAGTTAACCAGCAATACCATAATAATGGCCATTTTGAAAATCTATCTAAATCAAATCAAAATTTGGGTATATGAGGTAAAAAATAATGGGTTGCAATCAAAATACTTCAGAACATTTTTGCTACGTTTCTGCCGCCCACCGTAATAGCCTTATCCAATCAATAAATTATCCAGAATATAAAATACTGATCGCTTTTTATGCGTCAATGTGTGAGCTTTCAAAGAAGTGTCAATGGGTTTCAGAAGCAATTCGTCTTGAAAGACACTTTATCTGCTTTGACTCTTGCTTTAAAGATGTAAAAAGCATTCCGTTGATTCGCTGTTAGTATATTGTGACCTATGATCATGTTGGTAAATGACGAGTCGGTAAACTGTGGTTAAGATCATGCTGATAGATGAAGAGTCGGTAAACTGTGGCCTATGATTATGATGGTAGATGACGAGTCAGTAAACTGTGACCCAAGGTCATGTTGGTAGATGACGAGTCGGTAAACTGTGGTTAAGATCATGTTGGTAGATGACGAGTCAGTAAACTGTGGCCCAAGATCATGCTGCTAGATGACGAGTCTGTAAACTGTAGCCTATGATCGTGTTGGTAATTAAATCTTCTTTCGAGTGAGGAAGATTCTCTTGATTTTAAAACACATCCGATGCCCGAGTCTGACATCTTAGATTTACTTACATGTTCGAAGTATATTAGTGTTAGCGAAGAGGATGTGCAGGCTTGGATGTATGCAGACAATTTTGTTTCTGTCACACTCTCTCAAGATGACGATTAATTAATCGAACATGTACTGGGAAAGGAGAAACACAATAATGAGAAGGGGAAAGTTGAAGATAAAAACGACATGTAGAGCAAGAAGGCTACGTGGAAAGAAGCTGGCATGGAATTGCAGACCTGCATAAAATTTGCAGACAAATATTCCTTTTTCCAATGAATGATATTATGAAGCTTCATTGTATATGTAATGTGTTTTTTAAATAAAGAAATAACCTTTTACGTATGCTGACAGTCGAAGTTTTATGTCTTCATACTAAGAAATTCGTTAACTTTCATGTAATATAAAATAATGTTCTATGTTTCAATTTTAACTAATCCGTGCGATTTTCGATATTATTTATTTAATTGTGGCATATAGATGAAGCACCAAAAGCCACGGACTTCGCATGCTGCAATTTCTACAGCTGGCATCACAAAATATGAACCAGTAATTTTTAAAAATACATATATCCAATTACCAGAAAAATATTTTATCCGGTACTTTCGCTGCCCCGTTGCATACGGTTAAAAGGAGTTCTATTCTACATATGGTTACTATAAAGAAAAGAAGAAGAGAAAGCGTATCATAATAATGATAATAATAACATTAATAGTCATAATACATAATTATTATGACTCAGTTATTGATTATAAGCAAATGTACATCATTATGCAATAACGCAACCGCATAAAAATCTAAAAATTATCTGCAGACCTATACTTTCGGAACTACTGAATTGGTATGTTGTTCTCTCTAGCTTCTACTGAAAACATTCTCCAATAAATAAATAGCATAGTATGGTAAATACAGATATAAACAAAAGGTGAAATTCCAATTTTATTGATTTCATTGTGAAACAGAAAGGATGGTCAACAGAATGTATCCAAGCAATTTCTAAAAAGCTTCTTTCCATAGGCTCTTATCTTTATAGGAGACTCATCAACAGCATGCTGCAACACATTTTCATTGACTTCATTCCATGCAGCTTGTGCGAATTGCTTGCGATCTTCCATGCTTCCAAAGATTTCACAGCAAGTTTTGCACTAAAGAATTGACTGAGCGTGATAGACCATCAACTCTTCAGAATTTAGAGGCCATTTTGTGGGTGAGACGATGTCAGGAAAATGGCTGTCACAAAAATGATAAGTGATTTGTGCTTTACGTGCAGTTTCCTACTGATATTCCAGATTTTTTTAAAGAAATGCAGCAGCCCAGTGATCTTGAAGAGACTTGCTGTCTTATTGCCGATAAATCTACATGTATCTTTATTTTTCATGTGATTCCTTTTCAGACCACAACAAACTGTGGGTATGCTTATTACGAGACATTTCTTTTACAGACATTGGCAGCCTAGACATCTGACTATAGGATCCTGTTGTTCTGCCTAATTACAGTCCGTTCCATTTTGAAAAATAACATGCCAGAAAGGAGGGAGGTCTTGCGATTATTTTATGCGGCTTGTCTAAGCAAATTGCGACTTGTTTAGAGGTTGAATGTGTTCAGGAATTCCGTTAGAAAAATGGATTTTATCGAGTTTATGGGTTCTCAAGTCCATGTCCGTTTTTATAAATGTGCAGAGTGTTTTTGCTGTTGATCTTTAGCTCATGACCTTTTCCTAATAAAGATGATCTTTATCGGATGACTTTCCGAATGCAGAGTGTGTTTGCAGTTCTAGGACTTTCACTTCAAGAACAATCACTACCACTTCCGGTCTCATTGCAGCATGAAACCACTCGAGAAATACTAGAAACTTAACGCAGAATTCTCAGACATCATATTACGTCTGCCGGGTTCGATTCAGTTTTTGTATAGTGTTCAAAAGCAGGTTCCTTATTTTCTTTTGCAATTTTTTAATCAAGACCTAGAAAACAAATAAAACGTGTGTAAAAACAGAGAACATATTAAAGAGACAAAAGTGCAATGAGATAAAGTAGAATTTTATTTTTTTCATAATTTGTTGCATATTTTCATTTAATATGTTAATTCGCACAAGATAGAAGTTGAAAATGGTGAAAAAATGTTCTCGATAGTCTTTCTGTACGGCATAAAATATTTATTTTAAATTAGAAAATTTTGAGATACAAAAGTTGGGAAACATTGCTGTAAGTACCAGATATATGAATTTATCACCAGAGATAATATTTTTACGAATTTCACATTTATTTGGCTATTTATTTAGAATTGTAATTAGATTTGCTTCATGTTGCCTTAGCAACGCAGACGATTTTTGAAGAGAAAGCTACGTCGAAAAAGAAATAACAATAAAAGTAAAAGAGCGCGTGCATTTAATGCTTAATAAATAAATATCTCGTAATTACTGTTGCCATCCAGAAAAATCTAGAAAAATCGTGATTGTTCTACTGATAATTAAAAAGCTTATAAAAGCCGAGGTGAAACACCTCATCTCAGTGGAAACGGGGAAGTTCTAGATATAGTGCTTTTAAAAAACATTCCTCACATCCCTTCCTTGGAAGTAGTTCAGGACCTTTCATCGGACCATTTTCCTGTAAATTTTGATTTTTACGGGTTTTACCCGCCACTGCCTAAATTCGCCACCAAGATCAACTGGAATATTTTTAATAACATTCTTAGAAATACTGAACTTCGTAACCGGAATGACTACACTCACTGTGGAGACATTGAAGAAGACGTATATTCGCTAACTTATCACATACAAAATGCGATCAAGCAAGCATCATATCCTTTCAAAGTTAAAAATTACCTTACCCTCCCAAATAGTATTATAGATACAATTAAGCTTCGTAACAGAACTCGAAAAATATGGCAACTTACAAGAAACCCTAGGGTTAAAAGTCATGTCAATTACCTAAATAGAAAAATTAAACAAGATATCATGGAATACAGATCGCAAAAATGGGATCATCTATTAAATAATATGGAATTACAACAGGATACAGTTTGGAAAATCGCTAATTCTATCAGAAGAGAAAGAACAAATCAAATTCACTCAATCAGTCACGTGGGTAGAGTCTTCCAATCGGAAGAAGAAATTGCTAACCTTATGGCTGATGAGTTAGAAAAAGTTTTTAGAACAAATGATATGGAAGGAAATGAACACGAAGATAATATCCAATTCTCTCTTAATAGTATCAAAAATCGAACTCCTACGAATTTTATCAGAAGTACAAATAGTGGAGAAGTTAGAAAAATAATAAAGAAACTTAAAGTCCGGAAAGCTAAAGGCTTTGATATGATTAATAATGAAGCGCTGAAAGCCCTTCCAAGAAATTGCATAAATCAGATAACTAAAATTTATAATGCTTGTATTAAACTTTGCTATTTTCCGCAACAGTGGAAGCATTCAATAATAATTACATTACTCAAACCTGGGAAAAACCCAAAACTTGCTTCCAGCTATAGACCCATCAGCCTCTTGCCTGTAATGGGAAAAGTGTTTGAGAGAATTTTATCGGCAAGATTGACTGAACACCTAGAAAAATTCGACCTAATTGACAGCCTCCAATTTGGATTTCGAAAAGGGCATAGTACTACACACCAAATTTTAAACTTGGTTGAAAGCATTGCTCTGGCATTCACTAAAAAGAATGGGGTTGCTGCATGCTTCCTCGATTTTGAAAAAGCTTTTGATCGTGTGTGGCATGCAGGCCTCATTCATAAGCTATCAAATTTTCTGCTTCCAGACAGCTTCCTACTTCTCACCATCTCATATCTTAAACGACGCACCTTTCAAGTTCGCTGTGGCGATACTCTTTCAACTAAAAAAGTAATCTTCACCGGGGTCCCCCAAGGAAGTGTTTTAGGCCCAAAGTACTTCAATATATATATTAATGACCTACCACACCCTCTTAATGCGAAAGTACTTAAATATGCAGATGACACAGTCATACTTACTGAATCAAGGAACCCTCAAATAGCTCTAAATAATCTTCAACTTCATGTTAATGTCATTTCACACTGGTGTAAAATCTGGAAAATTAATTTAAACGCAAATAAATGCTGTGTAGTTCTATACAGAAGGTACAAAACAAGAATGCGGGTCAATACGGACATAAAAATAGAAAATATCATCATCCCTGTCGCAAATTCTTACAAATATCTTGGAGTCTATGTGGACAAAAACTTAAATTTCAAAGAGCATATAAATTACATTATAAATAAAGCAAATGCAGCATTCATGTCAATCTATGCCCTCATAGGGAAAAAATCAAAACTCAATATCAAAGTTAAAAAAATGCTATATATTTCTCTAATTCGACCAATATTACTCTACGCAGTGCCTGCATGGGCCGCAGCAAACAAAACAGAAAGACTCAAAATAGATGTACTGCAAAACAAGATTCTGAGATCAATCGTGAACGCACCATGGTTCGTTCGAAACTCTCAAATTCACTCGGACTTAGGAATTGAACCAATTCACAACCAAATTCTCATAACAGCTCATAACTTTTTCGAAGCAATAAAAAACTCTCCATATGCTGCAATTAGGCAACTAACAGATTATGATCCCACTGTGGAATCGGTGGTCAAACGTCCACGATCGATTCACCACAATGTATTATGGTGGTAAAAACTGTAAATAGTGTAAATATTTTTATTTTGCATATTCCTGACAAAGCTTATGGACTTTGCTATTTTTTCCTGACAAAGCTTATGGACTTTGATTATTTTACAATTATTTTACTTATTCAATGTTAATGAAAAATTTTTTCTTCGATCAAGTGACCATCGATAACCAATAAGGTTACTTCATCTGAAAGATCTGCCAAAATCATTTAAATAAGTGTTTTCAGTGCTTATAATTGCAAGATAACTGTGAAAATGTATAACTTCCAAGTTCCGATTAGCACGCAACGTAGTCTCGGGTTCTTTGACTGTCAGCTCACTCTGAGCTACGATGTCAACGATGTAGTTGCTATCAACTCATGATTAAGAACGATTTGATTTTGTATGTTAATTGCTAATTAAGTTTAAACGAACATCCTGCCTAATTTTGCTTAAATTTCTTTGCCTTAAAACTGCTGATTTATGCCATGTCGGGAATAAAATTACCGTAGTATGCCATGCATTAACAGAATGATTTCCTGCTTCCTGCAACTCTAAAGATTATTGCCTGAGTTCAAGTTCAAATGCCATTGATGTAACAATGCCAGTTTAATATTGCTAATCTGATTATGCTTATCCTTCTCGCCTCCGGGTGTTGATGCCAGAGGGCATCATTTCTTAATTACTACCGCTATTGGCCTATGGCAATCAGTTTGATTTACTAATCAAGACTCATAGAAGTCGATATTAGTCGTAGATTGAAGATCACAAGATCACAAGATCTCATCTCAGTTGTAGTTGTTGTTGTTGCTGTTATACTTGTAGCTGTAAAAAGCGAACTGCTGTTTGCTGTATTGATTGTAGCGATTTCGCTGTGAGATAGAACTATTTTATCTGTTTTGAACTGAGTTTTTGCTAAACGTTTGAGATATTGTGATATTGTGCGAATTGTGAAGAAATATTTCAGCATTTTAATTTATTTCTTGTGGAAAGAATAAATTTTTGTTAACTTTTTACGACTTGTGCATTCAATACATTACGAACCCGTACGCACGTAACAATATTATAAAACTTAAATGCATTTGTATATTAGTAGAACATTTTAAGTACCTGCATATTTTACCCACTGGCCCAAATATAAGTTGGCCTCTCATGCAAGACACCTGCATAATTTGAAGATGTTTTATTTACAAGGAAGCAAAGGTTTGCATGTAAGACGTTTTCACTTACATCAGCTTGATATATTGAATATACTGTGCAATAAAGATAATTAAACGGCCTAAATACCATACCTTGAGGTAAAACTTAGTAAATGTTTTAGGTAAAAGTTAAGGGATGAGTGAAAAATTATCTCACTAAAGCTTTGAGTTAAAATAGAGGGATTTTCAGAAGACTATTTCAATGAACTAAAATCATTTTGCATTCGACTCAATATGATGCCTATTTTAGAGATGTTAAAATCATCCTAGGCATGGTGATGATATCAAATAAGCAAGACATTGAAGTGTGAACAGGCCTGTGTTTCTGCTTTCCAATTATTCTTCAGGAAGCGACCTGCACCCATCTTTTGCAATTTAAGTTAGTCCCCAGAATGAAGTCAGTGGGAACGAAGAATCCAGTAGCCTCTGGAGCAAAAATAAGATCACGAATTTGGAGGCAGCGCACGATATGATCGAGGAGGCATCACGAACTGCAGATATACCCAATACTATACCCTGAATCTTCCCCTTGACCCTTTCGAACTTTAATTCACCAATTCACTCGAGGATAAGCATTTGTCACTGGGATATCGAAATAAAATCGGCTGTTTCAACACGCCCTCGCAAACAGTTTTTCGTGCCGGTTCCTGAGCCTGCATCGGTAGATTGCAATTATGCAAATTGAGAACAAGTTGTAAAAGTCCATTAAGTTATTTCTTGGGAGAGGATTCATGGCAAATGGGACCATTAAGCATAACATTAAGACGAACCTAGTAAGGAGAAAATGTTTGAAACAAACATTCAATTAGCTAAGCTGAAGCACACCAGTTTTCACACACTACAATCCAGAATGGCATTTATTTCTTTAAAATCTATAAATTTCATAATCTGTTCTTAAATGTGAATTGTCGCAATAACGCCTCTGTATTTAATCACGTATCTAAAGCCAAAGTCTAAAAGCAAATGGAGAATTTAGAAAATAACTTACTCCGCCAAATCAGCAGAACTTTTCATACAAGCTTGATGCAAACATTTATTAAATATTTTTATTCTAAAATTTATAGTCAATAAACTATTTAATTCAAATTTTCAGACGTCACTTTAAGGATAAGTTTACCTGGATCCAGATCAAGGTTGCCCAAATTATTTTCTCTTCAATATTCGTCCCTGCTGCTACCTAATGATATCACACACATTTATGTCAATTTTGTCTTAAGTGCTGCCACTTTTGAGTTAAAAAGTATTTCATGAAGTTTAATCACGCGAGTTATAAACACCTCGATAAATGTGTTTAACTCGCATTAAGAAATACCGGATGACCCAAAAGTCCGTCGGCATTTGAAAATTCAATAATTCACTGAATAATGCAGAGAGGGAGAGAGGTAAAAACTGACACACATGCGTGAAATGTCACGGGAATTTTATTAAAAGCAAAAAAAAAAAAAAATAGAAGTGGTTAAACGGCCAACAGATGGCACTTCATATGGTAACAAAAGCGATAGTTAGCATAACAATTGATTTTTAGAAAAGAACTATGATCTTTATAAGAAATGTTCAAGATGTCAGCCGTCATTCATCAACAATACATGTAGTCAACAATACCAACAACCCCTGCAGTCGAGAGACAATGTTGTGAACAGCACTCTACAGCATATCTGTGGATGAGGTCAGAAACTGCCGTCGAATGTTATCTTCTAGCATTCCTCATGAGGTTGGACGATCACGGTAGACTCGCGGTTTCAAGTAACCCCACAGCCAATAATCACACGGATAGAGATCTGGAGACCTGAGAGTCAAGCATGACGGAAGTGGCAGCTCAGCACGCGATCCTCACCAAACGATGTGTGCAAGAGATCTTTCACACCTGCAGCAATGTGGGGTGTAGCGCCATCCTGCATAAATGTCCTGCCTTCCAACAGGTGTTTATCAGCCAGACTAGGAATGATGCGATTCTATAACATACCAGCGTACCATTAACATTGATACAGCGTACCACTCGCACCCCGTCTCACTGATAGTTTAAACAGCAAAACCATGCATTTCCTTTCAGAAAAAGGGTCCGATCACGATTGATGTGATAAATCAACATTGCACCGTGACTAATACCCGGAGGCGAGGATAGAAAAGTGACAAAATCATGCAGGGACTGCTTTATTTTCTCACAACAGCTCATTTCAAAGACGATTCTCATGCGGTGTCACTGATATTTTGCTTCCCACGACCATATCTTAGCCTTTTATGCATTTTTTTTTACTTTCAATAAAACTCCATCTCATTTGAAGCATATGTGCGTCAGTTTTTACCTCTCTATCTACATTATTCCGTAACATATTGAATTTTCAAATGTTAACGGACTTTTAGGTCACCCCGTATATATGCATTGGTGAACTTTGCTTTGATTCTGCATAGCAGTTGATTGAAGAATAATCATCTGAATGATCAGAAACTGTTAAGTTTATAAGAAATATGTGAATTCCTTTAAAAATTTCGAATAACAAACAACTTAAATTGTATGTAAAGTTAGGATATGATGTATATAAATATATAGATAGATGTATAAAGCTTGGAGTAAGATGCATATGTATATGGATGAATATAATGCTTGCGGTAGAACTGGATGCAAACTTTCTATCATCTAACTACAGCTTATTTTCAAAGTAAAAGTGCTTAATTTGTTATCTTGGAGATGTCAGTATAGCTTAGTAAATGAATTCAGTTTCAAGAATCTTAAGGGCTCTTTAATGTAAGTATAGTGTACATCTTCATATATTTTCCTTTTTCTTTAGTGAAAAGGAAAAAAAGTCTGATAGAAATAGTGAAGCAATACTGAAAATAATTTTAAATGATGTTTCAATGTAAATTGACGCTAAGATGTGCACTTTTATTTGAATGTCTTTAATAATTCTGAAATAATTCTGAAAGCAAAAGACAGAAACTGATGTTCACTTTCTTCGCAAATTCTACAGTTGCGTTTAAATTTGCGCTGTTCAATATATTGTAGATGCCCTGCGTTATTATGGTACGTTGTATTGCATTTGGAAAAGTTTACGTTGCAAAAATATAGTTGCAATCGCGTACTCTCTGAAAAAAAGGGGGGGAGAAAGGGGCAGTTCTCTATCTCCCGTTTTACTGGGCCGATTGACGAAATTTAATCTGCGTTTTTTATGTCCCGGAAGTGTTAAGATGTCTGTTACATTTATAAATAAGCACTATTCTAACGTATTATGACACAAAATCGGACGTTCTGTGAAATGTCATATCGGTTTTGGGGCCATATTTCGATTCTGTGACTCGACTTATGCCTAAGTACTGAATTTTGTAAATTATGATGCTAAACTTACCGAAAAATTTTAAAATTTATCTTGGCCACTTATTTTCAGTTTGCGCCAAGAATAATTCACTTGGCGAAATTCTTAATTTATGGTAACCTATTTTCTTTTCCGTTTCATTGAGCACGAATGAGAAAAAAATGTGCATCGTTCTTTTGCCCGAATAATTTTAACGAAGTTCGTAAACCATATTTGGCGATATTATCGCTTGTATGATTTGATTAATGGAGAATACGGAAAAACACACTAGGACCATCTACCCTAAGGGGAGGAATGCGGATGACCTTTTAGAGGAAGACCTCTTAAGAGAAACTGGCTCATATCACTTTACACATAGGGAAAAGCCCATGTAGCCAGCCCGTTCCCGGGATTCGAACCTCGGACGAAGCTACACATAGGACAAAATAATGCGAACACCTGTGAAAAAGCATGACGTATTTCACACCTGCAGTACAGCCGAGCCACGTGCAACAGAAGTCTACCACCTAGTGTGCATGAAGAGGAAGGTATCAATCTCTCAACAGCAGTCACCTGCGTTGCAGGCTTCGATCGAACTGTCTGTGAGAAGTTGAAATGTCGGACTTATGGGAGTTGAGTTCCAAAGAGGAATGATGGTTGGAGCGCGTTTAAGTGGAGCATCAGTTACGGAAACAGCAAACCTTGTGGGGTGTGCAAAGACTACGGCAACAGCCATTGTGACAGTGTACACGAAAGAAGGTAAGACGACTTTTTCAAAGCACAATAGTGGCCGAAAGTCAAAGCTGTCTGATAGGAATAGACGGGTCTTGAAGCACATAGTAGCCCGAAAGCACAAGTAATCGTTATCCGAGATAACATCCGAAATGAACAGTCATCTCCAAAACTCCGTTTCAACAAAAACTGTCAAAAAGGAACTTCATGCTGCGAACATTTATGGCAGAGTGGCAATTTGTAAACCCTTGGTGACAGCAACTAACGCTTTCAAGCGACGCCAATGGTGCATAAATCCCAAAGGCTGGTTCCCACAGCAGTGGCAACAGGTAATATGGTCAGATGAATCGTCATTCGACTATTTCAGACGACCGGACGCGTTTATGTCTGGCAAACGTTCAAAGAAGCGTTTCATCCTGACTGCGTCTTGCCGACATGGAGGAGGCTCCATTATAGCATGGGGTGCGATATCTTGGCGCGGTCTTGGACCACTTGTTATTTTGCATGGGAGGATCACATCCAATCACTATCTAAGCATTCTAGGGGATCATGTCCATCCTTTTGTCCAGACTGTATTCCCTGGGGAGCGATCGCTTTTTCAAGACGACAACTCCCCTATCCACACTGCTAGATGTATTCGAGAATGGTTTAAAGAGCATGACGATGCAACTGAACATCTCGCTTGGCCCCCTCAGTCTCCGAACTTGAATACTATTGAACATTTATGGGCTTATTTGGAGTCCAAACTTCGTTCCCGATTTCCAACTCCATCCGGACTTTCGGAATTAGAGACTGCTCTGCAGGAGGAATGGCTTAATATTCCTTTAAATATTGTTCATGACCTTTATGCATCTATCCCACGTCGCATTCAATCTGTACTTCAGTCAAAGTGTGGTTCAACCCCCTAATAAAGATTTCCATTATTTCACAGGTTTTCGTATTATTTTGTCCTCCATTTGTACCAGTGTTCAGCGACTTTACCGTTCGGCCGCTGGTGGGCTCTACTGTCACGTGTAACAAATATGTCAAATTTCCAAATGCGTCAATATATAAGTTCATGTATTTGTTGGGAAATTTTCAACAAAAAACTCTACCTTTTTGCAGGAATGTCTAAAAATACATCTACTTTAAAATGATGGTAAGAATTTTATAATTAAAAATGTTTTAAAAAATGTATGAAAATTACTAAAAAATATAAATTTTAAAATAAATCAGATATCTGCGAATTTTATTTGGATCGAAAAGTTTCGAATTGTGAAACAAGAAATAAAATAAGTTTAATACAAAAAGATATATTAAGAAATATATACCAAATTCAATTAACATTGATGAGCTAAAATTTTGACAGCTAATTTTTTAAAAAAACTACTCGTACGATTTTACAAAAATTGGCACTTTGGCATAATTTGAGTAGTAGAATCAAAATCTGAAAAAAAACCTGGTATATCAATTCAGAAAAAGTCCGATTTTCTGTTAAAAGTACCTTTAAACCACTGTTAAAGTAACCTTTGTATGAATAATACTATTATATAAATATATTACACATCCTAAGCTTCGCTCGAGACATGAAAAACGCAATTTTAATTTCATCCATCCGCCCAGTAGAAAGGGAGATACAGAACAATACCCCACATTTTTTTTCTTTTTTCTTTTTTTTTTGAATCGTTATGATTTAACTAAAATCGTTATGACTGGAAATTATATTGTATATTATTTAGTCATATCCCCGTACCCAAGTGTATTACATTCAAAAATTGCAAGAGGTTGTAGGGTTTATTTATGTTAATTAGCTAGTTATTTTATGTTCTGAATCTATATTTCACTTCTCTCTTCGCTTTTTCCTGCCAGAATGCAAATTAGTTCGCATGAAAAAAATTTACAAGAAACGGCTCAGATAAGAAATGAAAAAAAGAAAGCTATAATTTTTTGTTATACAAATAGAAAGTCACAAGAGAAACTCATTGAAAATAATTTTAGAAACAAAACAAACACATTGTAGAGGTGAAAAATGAGCAAAGCCGTCGCCGGGACTCGAAGCTGGATTTCTCGAATACTCGCCGAGTGTGCTAACTGTTACACCACGAAAGCATGCCGAAAGAAGGGAGAAAGTACCTTATAATATAATTTTTAGTAAAGATTTAGAGTACAATAAAACATCAAGAATCAAGAAAGACATCAACCAAAAGCGGGCATTAGCTGAAGGAGAAGAATATTCCACACAATTATCAGTTTAAGGTGACCCCATAGATATTTTAACCATCCTTAAAAACTGATCTGATGATTTGCTCTCAGGTGTGTGTATCACGAGATTCATATTCAAAATCAAATCCAAAGGCGCCTGTTGTGAGAATACCGCAACATAAACGCAAATTAATTCATTCAAGTCATTTCTACTTTATCTCAGAAAGTGCAGTATAAAAATAAATTAAAGCCCATTCAATTTTATTAGCATTTCAACCATTTATGCATAATTTTCTGCTTTTTAAATATTATTTCGTTTGAGAGGAATTTCTTCTTTCTCGTTTTTTCTTTGCAACCGTTTAATTTAATCTGCTGTCAGATTTAAAACAATAGATGATACAAGTGTAACGATAAATGAAGCATGGACTGTTTATGAGTAATACCGCATCAGTGATTGCGGGTCATCGAGATGTCGTCGGAAGTTATGCAGCTTTTTATCTCTTCTGGAAAACTTTAACACTTGCTTTAATGTATTATAGATGGTATGAAAAGAAAAGCATTTAGATTGTTTGTTACCGATTTTTTATTTAGATTGTTTGTTATTGCATTATAACAATCTGAAAGAAGCAGGAGAAATTAATATCTAATATTTTTTTCGGTATTTATAAATAACTGTCAACAAAATAGTCTTTCTTTTATCATCTTTGATTTAAAAAAAATGTACATATTGCTTATAAAATATTGATAACATTGATAGTGTATAACATTCTACTTTGCTTTATTAGCAATGTAGAATGTTTAATAGATTATTTTTCGAGCGCTTGTCTGATGATCGCTATGAGGATCTTAACAAACATAACTGAACATGTGACTGCTTTTACCAAATCTGTGTTTGCCATCAGTTCTAGATACCATTAGGCATTTTATTTCAAAGCAGGAGTAGCGAAAAATGTGCTGTACTCTTGCTATACTTTCTGATGTTAGTCGGATGTACTTTCCCATTATCCCACTAAAGCACGCGGTAAAAATGAAGAAAATACCTTATATTCTCCCCCACTTAAAGAGAGGAGATCCAATCGCCAAATATTAGAGGCTGCCAGTTATTCTACATCACATTTGAGTTCAGGTGCTACTTTAGAGTTGCTTAGAATTTTTTCGAAGGCACGGACCTGAAGAAATTCACAACGCCTTCTACCGGGATTCGAACTCCTGACCTCTCGATGCTAGTCGACTGCGCTTTCCAATTGCACCAAAAAAGCACGCGATAAGAAGGCAGAGAAACGAATGATGTAAGAGAAAGAGAAAATTTAAAAAATACCTATTGATATAAATAAGCATCTTGAGTTATTCATGTAACTTGTTTTTTTTTTTAAGTCTTCAATAATTCCCATCCTCACACTAATATGGTATAGCTGCTAGTACTTCACTTACAAAGGTTTATATCATACGAGTGAGGGTGGAAATGAACTGTTGATGTAATGCATGGTTTTTGGAGATGAAATGTATTTTCGAATCAATTAAACAATTTTCAGTCCAGTGGGGCAATTTGCCCAGAAGAACTATTAATTTCGTTTTGGCATTTTGCGTCGATTCACTGACAGCGTTTTTTCACTTTTCAAATTGTTGCCGCCAAATATTATTGCTCCGTATGGTATTTAAAGAAATTAAATAATGAAGAATATGTATAAATGTATATATGTTTCTCGCACTGTGATAAAACAACGGTACCTAGAGCCATCCAATTTTGAATATTGAACGTTTTCCCCCGAATATGGGCATCTGGAAGTCTAAATTTGAAATTTAGAATTTGTTTTATTATTGATTTCATATTTTGTAAAACTTTAACGAATTTTTGATTAACAAGCTCAAACATTTTCAAAGCGAGCAATGACAACGTTGTACAGAAAAAACATTTTTATCTCCAGCGCATGAGACTGTGTATCGGAAATTCTAAACATAAGCTCATTTTAAAATTATTTTGCGATATTGCTCTTGAACTGAATTTTATGGTTTAATTGCGAAGAACATGATACTTAATATCGCACTTGCATTCAAAATCGTATTATTATGTTGTTCTCTTCAAGTTGTCAGGACTGAGTGTTCTGTGCATGCTTTTGGTGAACATTGGCGTACAGATGTCAAAAACCTGATCTCGAACAGGGAGCTGAATACATCTATGTTCTGTGGTAGAATAACTGTGGTTAAGTGGTAGAATAACTGCACGTAAGGAGGGTTTAAAATTACCCTTTTATTAAACCACTATTTACAGCCACTTCCCAACTCGGAAGGGATAACAGAAAATAATGACCGCACTTGGGTCTAAACTGAACAATCAAATTATTTGAACTAAAGTTGAGTAGAAAAATTAAGTAATCGTTGCTCTCAGAGCTATAAACGCGAGGTCGCCCTCTATTCTGAACTGTCAATGGTGCGTAGCAAGATTTGGCTAATACTAAACGCACTTAGATTACTTCAATAAGTATTAGAGAAACAGAGCTAAGGCTTACAATTTAAATACTAGCTAGTCAGGTGGACGACGAACAGAGCCGAAGCGATCTGAGACTAAAAGCTCTCTCACACTGAGAAGTTCCTTGCGAACCTTTAAATACACAACTTGGCTCCACTTCAAATTAACATAAAGCTGAAACTCGCGCTCATTCTAACGGGAAGTTGAAATAAGAGTTCACAGGAAAGAGAAATTAACATAAAGCTTTGTTAGTTTAACTAAAACCTTACAAAGTGCTCCTTCCTTTATATGACCTCTGCTTAATAAGAAGGAAAGAAATTTTTCTCGAATCAATTCCCACTTTTTCTTGCAATACTTTTTGTGAAGTTTTTTTTTTTAATGTTACATTTTTATTATGTGTATTTCCTCATATGCAGTGCCATGCTTGAGAATTCAATTGCTTATGATTTTTAGCAAAATACTACGTGATAATGAACTACTTCCGCTTGATTTCTCGACATATCCGGTACACATATGTTTCAAACAGTAACAATTTATACGAAAAGGACAACAAAAGAGCTTGCTGCAGAAGTGGATTACCCTCCTTCCCGCAAAGTGCTTGCTTTAATTTGCCTGAAACTGACTTTCAAATGAAAAAATCTGATATGTACACCATATGACTTCCTTGTACGGAATATCTATCAAATTATACGCATTTTTTCCTGCATTTCGTTTAAAATTATTTCCTCGCGTTTCATTAGAGACACTTTTCTCTTTCTATTAATTCATTTCTCATTTCGCAACAGGGCAAAAATACATGAAAATCTCAAATATTTTAATTAAGTATTATTGAAAAATATAGAAAAATATAAAACATACACACAGTTAAAACAATTTGAAGACCAAACAATTAAAATTAGAGTTTCTACTTAAAAACGAGCAATTAGACCAGCGGCAAGAAGGCAGATTTTTCTGTGCACAAAACTGAAAGTTTACTTTTGATCTCACCCGGCAAAAAGACACTGAAGGCGTAGAAACTGATTTAATTTGTTGCGGACGCTCAGAGTCATTATAGGGAATAATTTAATAACTTTAATTTAATAACCAGAATGGATTAATGATGATTTAATTCTCAATAATAAAAGAAGACGTTATTTTTGTTGCTGCGTGCTTTGTTTCTCTAGATTGGCACAAATCCGTTATTCTGCTAAGTTTCAAATGTAAACAAATATGGCTGCTATGGTAAACAAAAATTAGGCTTAACCTTACTTAAATGATTTTTAAATTGTTGATAATTCTAAAATTATTGCATGCAGGTTAGCTAAAGGCATAAAAATCTTAACCGGAAGATAAGAACAATCATTTTTAAAGCAAAAAATGCGATTCATGATTTCCTTCTCAGTATCAACCTTGAATATGATTCTGTCTGGCAGCTCAAAGATTCTGAATGGAATCACAGAACGCATTTACGATCTTTGGTTTAATTATACACTAATGGTACGCCATATAGTGCCTTAGGATACGATTATTACGTCATAGTTCTCCTAGAGTTGGGGGTTACACCTATCTCGCATACCCTTTGTTTAGAATACAGATAAAAGTGGAGATGAAGGTAAAAGAAAAATAATTTAAAGGTTGTTCCCTTTTCCGGTGGAATGGGAAATGGGGGATTGCATGTACATCCCAATTTCCTAAACATGGGTGATTTATAATTAATAATTTTTACTTCTTTGTACGAAGCAAAGGAAATATTGCGAAGCAAAGGAAGCAAAGGAAATAGCGAAAAATTTCGGGTATCATATTTCAACTGAAATATCCATTTTGACAGTTCCCGAATCCATATGCATGATTTTTTTCGTGACGTCTGTACATATGGCTAGAATAAATGACTCTTTTTCAAAACGGATTGTGAAATTGATTTAATACGGATTCAAAAGGGATTGTTTCGTATCGACTGTATGTACGTATGTATGTGTCTCGCATAACTCAACAACGAGTAGCCGCAGAAAATTGAAATTTTGTATATGGGACTGCTATGACATCTAGTTGTGCACCTCCCTTTTTTACTGTTCCCTTTACCCAGCTTAAAAGTCCTTAAACGATCTTTATTTTCGCAGTCTCTGGTCGTAGTCGTAAACTTCCAATTACAGAAGGGTTTTAAATGGCGATAATATTCATATTTTGGCAATACCAAATATAAAAAAAAATAGACAAATAACGAAATCTATCTTGCAGTCTCCCGGTTCCTATACTTAAATCTGCAAAAGTTTTATACTCGTTGCAAAAAAATAAAACTTTAACAGTTTGGTTCCTGTACGATAAAAATTGATTCTGATATTTAATTTCAAAATATGCAGATTTTGACGTCATTTTAAACTTGCTTAGACGGATTGGTTAATCACGTTAGAATAATTGGAGGAAATAAGGATAAATGAAGTGCAGCTAAAAATGTGTATAATAGGCCATACAGCGAAGTCATGTGACGTCCACATCAGATTCATTAGAACTCGCAGACATTCTGGACAAATTATGAAAAATAGAAAAATGTTTCAATCGAAAATATCCATATAGTTCGTTATACACTATTTTCGCACTCTTAGAGGTTCGCTATAACAGAATAAAATAACGTTCAATGTATATGAAACTCCGATGGGACCAAAAGGTTCATTCGTTATATTCGGGAGGTTAGCTTGTCAGGACTGAGTGTTCTGTGCATACTTTTGCCGAACATATTTGTAACTGAATCAAAGTCCTGATCTTGAACAGGGAGCTGAATGCAGCTATGTTCTGTGGTAGAATAACTGCACGCAAGGAGGGTTTTAAAATGACCCTTTTATTAAAACTACTATTTACAGCCACGTCCCAACTCAGAAGGGATAACCGAAAATAATGACCGCACTTGGGTCTAAACGGAACAATCAAATAATTAAAAAAATAAAGTAAGTAGAAATTAAGTAGTCGTTGCTCACAGAGCTATGAACGCGAGGTTGGCCTCTATGCTAAACTATCAATGGTGCGTGGCAAGATGTGACTAATACTAACGCACTTAGATTTCTTCATAAGTAATAGCGTAACAGCGCTAAGGTTCAGAATTTAAATACTAACTAGTTAGGCGAACGTCGAACAGAGCTGCAGTGATCTGAGACTAAAAGCTCTCTCACACCGAGAAGTTCCTTGCTAACCTTTTAAATACAAAACTTGGCTCCACTTCAAATTAGCATAAAGCTGAAACGCGCGCTCATTCTAACGGGAAGTTGAAATAAGAGCTCATAGGAAAGAGAAATTAAAATAAAGCTTTGTTAGTTTAAACTTAAACCTTACAAGCTCTAGCAGGGTTTTTCTGTAGAATCTTCTTTTTTTGACTTGCAGGAATGAAAATGACGAAGGGAAAGCACATGCTCACGCGATAGCAACTAAAAAAAAGTTCTAGAATGTTCCAGCTAAGAAAGAAAAATCAGAGATGGAGTTATTTATTGAAAACAGCTATGAGAGAATCTCTTGAAAACCTTAAGGGTAAGGACGGATTGGAAGTGGGGGTCATTAAACCGAAACGAAAAATTTTATGATTGTAAGACGTTTTTAGGAAATATAATTCATCAACGATAGCTATTTTTGCTTTTAATATGGTGCAGAAAGACCGAAAGTATGATTTTTGCCCAATAATGCTTGGTAGTGAAGGTGATCAATGTATATTGAGACACATAAGTGACGAACCGTGGAACTTCATACCCGGAACGAAGCCTTTAAATAATGAAAAACTAGTTTTATTGGTAAAAAAAAAAAGCATCGCCTTGCAAATTTCGGCTCGTTACGTAGATTCTTTTAATTATAGTATTTTGAACTTTTTATAATTCTGTTGACGCTCCTTCTAAAACATCGACTATGTTACAACTTACGTAATCTTTAAAAAAGGAAGGACGGCGAGGGATATTTGCATATTCTTATCCAGTTCCTTCAAAATCACTTTTTTATTGGCGTACTATCAGTCATAAAAGTTTGGAAATCACTGTCACAGAGTAAGCCCTCTCCCCCCCCGGTGTTGACTCAGGAGAATTCCTGGGAAGTACTGGCTAGGATCTGTACTTAGGCAGTCTCAACCACGGGGGTTTATAAGTTGTCTTCACAGGACTAGAGCCCGAGTTTATTCTCAGGTTGGTTCAGGCTTGGCAGGGACCGTACTGGTACTGTCGTGTCTGTTCCGCTGTCTGTGGTGGAACTAGATCGGAGAAAACCGACCTAGTCGTCGGGGATTTGGTCCTCATAGTTCCAGCGACGGGGACTGTCGGAGTGTAAGAAAAATCTGATGTGAACAACCTATAAATACCTAGTGCGGCCTATGAAATTATAGACACTTTTTTACTGCCCTTCATTGAAACTTATTTCTGGCAATTAGTCTTAATAAAAATTAACTGATGCCTCAAGGCAAGTTGAAAATGGCATCAAAATTTGCAAATTTTGAGATTAAACATCCCGGCCCACTTTTATCGTAACATCCAACATCTTCTAACCTTTTTTTTTGTCCAACATCTTTTAATTTATTTTTTCACAACAATACAAAATTTTCTTGAATATAAGTATAACAACCGCGAAACGTAATTGAAAGTTAGATTTCATTATTTGTTAATTTTTTTTTTTAATTTCACATCGCCAAAACATGAGAACTTTTATCATTTAAAACACTTCTGTAATTGGAAATGCAAGACTACGATCAACAATTGCGAAAATGAAAGCCAGCTAAGGACTTCTAAGCCAGGTAAGAGGGGTTATATATCTATATAGGTTTGGTACTGTCGTTTGAAAGAAAACAAGGAGGTGCTTTACCAGATATTATACCAGTCCGATATTCAAAAATTCAACTTTATACGGCTAATCGTTTTTGAGTTATTCGAGATAACATGCATACATACGTACATACAGATGTCACAAAAAAAGTCCCTTTTGAATCCATTTTGCAATCCGTTTTGGAAAAAAGAGTCTTTTATTTTATCTTTACGTACAGACGTCACGCCAAAAAATAGTCTAAATGGATTTGGAAACGGCCAGAATGGATAATTCTGTTGAAATACGATACCCGAAATTTTCCGCGATTACAATACTTCCTTTACTTCGTATAAGGAAGTAAAAACGATTAAAAATTTTTTTTTAATTAAGAATCCGTGTAATGCATTCATTTTATATTTCACAACACGTTTTAAATTTGTAAAAGAATCAATATACTGTGCATGAGAATGATCTGAGAGTAAGTTGTATTACGTGTCGTAGAGCTATCATCCTAATAATGCGATTTAACATCTGAAACACATTAAAAAAAATCCTGATAATTCTGACCTCCCCTACGAATCATCCACTAATCCAATTTTTGCCTTTTTTCAGAAAACAAAACGAAAAAGAAAAGAATACCAAGGTAAAATAATAATTATCCTCTATCCCAGCCTTGGAGAACTAGACGGTTGCGATTCCAATATGGTCACCATCTCATCCCGGGCTCCAAGGCCTCTTGTCTCTTGAGCTCTTGGGCAGAGATTCCAAATAAAGAATATTAAAAACCCGTTCGGCTCAGCCCCACCCAATCGCTCCGAATCCCTCCCTTACCTGAGGGTAAACTGAGGCCAAGTAGGTTACACATCTTTCACAAATGACCTACTTAACTATACGCCAAGGATTTATTTCCTAATTGACATCGGCTCTTCACTCCACCTGACCACAGCGTCAGACTAGGAAGGATATTAATTTTATCAGGTTGACGCATCTGGATGGACTGATAGCTTTCGCTCCTCGTATCCAATTAATTAATTCCAGCTGAGACACACAAAAATGCTGCAGTTTTTCATATGCGAGTCATTACGTATTGCTACGACCTGCAAGTGATAATTAAATTAAATATTAAAGCAAAGCATGTGAGAAATTGATATAAATAATTAACGTCAGCTTTCTTGTGACTGGTAAATTTTCAGCAATTTCTGCTAGCGATTTCCAATCACTAAGGAACATCTGATTTGCAGAAAGCGATAAAAAATCTCATAAGTTTCGTATTCATTTCAAAAATTATATTATTAGCCCAAAGGGTGTTAGCCCAGAAGGGCTATTAATTTCGTTTTGGCATTTTGCGTTCGATTCGCTTTCTGCGTTGATTCACTTTTCAAACTACTGCCACTAAATATTACAGCCCTGTTTCACATTTAAAGAAATTAAATAATGAACAATCTGCATAAATGTATGTATGTTTCTCGCATTGAGATAAAACAACGGTATCTAGAATCATCAAACTTTAAGTAACGTAGTCCTCCACCGAATATGGGCATCTTTAAGCCCTAATTTGGAATTTGTTTTATTATCTATTTCATATTTTGTCAGACATTAACGCATTTTTTAATAACAAACTGAGCGATTTCAAAGCAAGGAATGACAATACTGTACCAAAAAAAATATCTCCAGGCGCGCGAGACTGTGTATCGGAAATTCTAAAGATATGCTCATTTTAAAATTATCTTGCGATATTGCTATAATATTGAATTTTATGGTTTAATTGCAAAGAACATGATATTTAATAAATAAAGGTAACGCACAAAACATTGAAAAACTGCCCCTTTTGGCGTAATATAAAATCTGAAAGCTTTTAGATTTTTGCTATATAATTTTTCTTTTCCCATTTTTATTTTTCGGTTTCACTGATGTATTGTAATTTTTTTCTATTATTTTCCGATTTTTTTAATTTAAATTTTCCATTTGAATTGTTTTCTCGCACTTCAAGAGAACTTTTTACATACTGGAATTGTTGAACGTATTCAAACAGATATATTTTTTATATTCAAGTGTTTCTGAGAACATGACACGAAAATTCCCAGTAGAGAAGAGGTGAAGTCTACACTCTAGTCTTCTTTATTTCTTCTGCACTCCCCCCGCCCAACGGCATGAAATATAAATCCTCACGGGCTGCTGCTCTCACATCAGAGATGGTAGCTTTGAGTTAATCTTGAATTTCAGTTGTCATTAAAATTTTTCATTCATATATATATATATACATATTTTCACGGTTTCAATTATTAATATTAATATTGAATTGAGTTGTCTTGATTCTAATTTAATTTAAATTTAAATTTTGAATGCTATATGTTTAACATATAGCATTCAAAATTAAATTCAATCTTGCAGTTATAACGTAGGATAGGTTAAATTTTTGTTTTTGCTATATTACTTTGTTTTCTTTCTATATATAAACATAATATTTGTGTTTTCGCAATGTCAAATTTCAAAAATTTAATTTTCTACAAGCAACGAAATCTAGCGTTTACTGCGATTTCCCGATTCCAGTATTATTATTCTGGAACGATCTTTACTCGTTATGAAAAAATAAAATTATACGAAGTTTGACTACCGTACGACAAAAATTGACTTAAATATTTAATTTGAAAATTTTCAATTTTTGATGTCATTTTCAACTTGCCTTGAGGGATCAGTTATTTAAGGCAGAATAATTTGAGGAAAAAAGTTTAAATGAAGTGCAGATAAAATGTGTATAATTTAACATTCCGTACAAGGAATTCCTGGGGTGTGCACTTTAGATTTTTTAAACAGACCGCGTATGTATTTATTTTAATTAGTGAAAATTTTCATAACTGAAATTGTTACCTATTAATTTTATAGGAAGAGAGCTTAATATTATATAGAAAAAAATGATTTTTGAGTTGAATTGCATTTACGAAACCGTTATCTACTATTATTCTAGTATATATCATGTTAAAGCAATTAGAATAGAATATCTTTATGAAGAATGTTTGTAGAGACATTAGGTTATTTAGTAGCAGGAGACATGAAAAATATGCAATTCCTTCGCCGGGAAGCGAACCACGGACCTCTGAAATACCGGCTCAGTGTGCTGACCATTACACCACGAAGGCACGCTAAGAATGTGGGAGATATACCTTATATGATATTTTAAAGAATATATATATATATCCAATGTTTTTAAGCATGTGTCTTATTGCTCTAAAATTGTTATGTAATCATAATCGACGTTATAAAAATATACCTTTTATTTTAATAGTTAATTTGTAAACTGAATAGTTTATTTATTACACCTAATAAAGAACATTTTCATTTTCTTGTAGAGTTAACCGAAGTACAATTCCTCTACAATAAAGGGAACCCGAAGGATGAATGGTATCGAATTATTTATTTGCCTATAAATCTGTACTATTAAAATCTGGGCGCATCTTACTGTTTGTTTACTTGTTTGTGCAATTATCTCCTCCGAAACGAGGTGGGGAGTTGAATTTTGAGGGGCTCCGGATTCCAAAAATTCGTGGAAAGCCATTTCGACCATTCTCATCTTCTCATAATTACACTACTGGTTACCGTAAATGCAACACCCTGGAGGAAGCATGCAAATAACATGAAATTTACAACATGCATTAGGAAGGAGAGATATGCAAATGATTAGAATTTCAGCGCAGACGCACATCAGGCACGCCTGTGCCGCCACTTTAAAGCGTTATTTAAGGTTTGGAGTTTCGACGACTTCATGTTCGGCAGTTGTGCTTTTTTTGTGGTTTAAAAAAAAACGATCAATCATGCCTCGTAGTAAACAGCGATCATCGTTTATTCAAGTATCCGAGTTCGACAGAGGAAGGATAGTGGCTTACCGAGAGTGTGGATTATCTTTCAGGGAAATCGGTAGTCGTGTTGGACGAAACCAAACAAGTGTAATGCGGATATGTGACCGTTGGATGCAGAAGGATACGACGGACCGACGTATTCGATCGCATCCACCTCAATGCACCACTTCACGTGATGACAGGAACATTGTGCGATGGCAGTGACGCATCGCTCAGAGACATTACGAACCATAGCACAGCACATTCAGTCTGTAACGCGTCATCCAGTGTCTCCGCGTGCAATTCGACGCCGTTTACAGCAGAGTGGTCTGTCCGTAAGACGTCCCTTGCTTCGTCTACCCTTGACACAGAACCACAGACGTCTCCGTCGCCAATGGCGCGATGTAAGAAGGATGTGGAGGGCAGAATGGAATGAAACTGTCTTTACTGACGAGTCACACTTCTGTCTGCAACACCACGATGGTCGGATTCGAGTCTGGAGACACCGTGGAGAGAGGATGCTGAACAGCTGCGTTATGCACCGCCACACTGGTTCTGCACCGGGTATTATGGTATGGGGCGGTATTGGATATTACTCTCGCACTCATCTAGTACGCATTGCCGGTACTTAAAAAAGCCAGCGCTACATCTCCAAGGTGTTAGAGCCAACTTCCTTACCTTCAAGGCTTAACTTCCTTACCTTCAGGGCTTGCTCACAGCCATAGTTCAACAGGATAATGCGCGACCACACGTAGCACGCTTTGCCCAAGAGTTCTTCGTCAATCGCCATACTGAATTGCTTCCCTGGCCAGCTCGCTCTCCGGATCTTTCGCCGATAGAAAACATGTGGTCCATGGTTGCTGAACGATTGACCCAGATTACATCCCAAGTTGCCACACCAGATCAATTTTGGCAACGTGTGGGAGCTGCTTGGTCTGCTATACCCCAAGAACACATCCAAAGTCTTTTTGAATCAATGCCGAGGCGTGTGGCAGCGGTGATATTCAACAATGGCGGCTACTCTGGTTATTGATTCTGGAAGGAACCACACTTCATAGAAGTCTATAAATTTAATAATATGATACTTGGTCAACATGTTATCTACTAAATAAATTTTGTTGTGATATCTCTTGTCTTTCTTGGTGTTGCAATTTGGGTGGCCAGCAGTGTAAAAATTCTGAAAATGCTAAGTTTCGCCTTCATTTTTCCAAATGGCAACAACTTCGCACGCTGGAGATAAAAATCTGTTTTATTTCGAGAAATGTTGCCACTGCTCGCTTTAAAATCGTAGTTTTTGTTAATAAAATATCTCTATGTTTTACAAAATATGAAATAAAAATAACATTACCAAACATTAAATATGTTATTATTATATAAGCTCATATTTTTATGTAGAAGAAAGAACGCGATTGCATGTGACATAACTGTATGTCGAAAATTGTTCGTTAATGTCAGCATTTCAAATAAATAGCTGTTGTTGGCAACTTTTTTGTTTTAAGTTAGTATAACTGACACGATATATTATTGCCACGTTAACTCTTCAATTAATATTGAGAAACTGTTGTTTTATTACACTAAATTTAAATCATGACGTCATAAGTATTAACCTGAAGAACCAAAATCGTTTAGTGGTTCGTCAATAAAAAAGGTTTTTGCAAATTGGTTGTCGCTTGGAAAGAATGTACTAATTTCTTTAGTACTGAAATGTTTTCATACATTTGCTTTGCAGGGGTGCATAGAACTTATAAATTTTGTTTTTACTGCAGCCCGCTCATCTAGAGGGCTTGCTCGCTAGTTTTTACTATATTTTGAAAATTTAATAATTAAACTATTATATTAAAATGACCGCAATCTGTAAAACATCAAGAAAATCAATGGGACAGAAAAAATGAAAAGCTATCTACGCATTTAATTAACAAATTTAAACTTTTTAAAAATATTTAGCACACTCTTTGATTTAAAATCACGCAGTTATTTAATTTCCTTTTAATGAGCTTGAAGAAAGAAAATTATTCCCATAATTGAAAACGTTGGATTAGAAAATAGGCCGGTCGTGAGAAGATTAGCACACCATTCTCCTCCTCATTGATATCCCTGATTCAATTTACTATAGCTTTAGAATAAAGTTTTCATTATGAGCAAATATTACAACAGAATAGTTCTTGATTTAATTAATTCTAAAATTTATAATATTACATGCAATAAATTTTTATTCGAATATTCTAATTTAATTAATGACGCAGCGATACAGGTTAATAACAAGAAGCAATGGACTGTATTAAAATGCGATTTGGTTCTCAACCCAAGAAGAAATTGCGTTGCGAATCCCGCTAAAAAAATAACATCTACTCTCCACTCCAAAGTACAAGTAGTCACGTGATTGACTTAATAAATCTGCGTTCGTAATAGCAGCGTCATCTACTTACTTAAATTTAATAATAACATACCGCGCATCTTGAAGCACTCCAAGAGCTTCAAAGGAAAATACAAACTTAACAATGTAAAAAAGTCTAATGTTTTAAAGAGTTCATAGCGTTTGACAGGCAAAGGATAGAGCTTAACAATAGGTCTTTTAATTTCTCCATTGGCAGTTCGAATATTCACAACTCGAACTTTGTTATTCGATCCAGCATATACACGAATTATTCTGTCCAGTTTCCACTGAAGAGGTGGTATGTTTTCTTCTTTAATTAAGACTAAGTCGTTGACAAACATATTTTAGTGAGATTTCTTAAACTTATTTCGATGTTGTAACTCAGACAGATATTCTCGACTCCATTTTTTCCAAACATTTTGGAAAATTGGTAGTCTTAATTTCCATCGATCAACAATATTTCTCGGTTCTTCTAAATTTTCTTCGGGCAATGATGTGAGACATGCACCATAAGGAGATGTCCAGGTCTGAGAACACTAGTGTCATTTGGATCATCAGATTGTGGGAAAAAAAAGGCCTCGAATTCATACAGGCCTCAACCTGTGTTACCAAGGTTGTGAATTCGGGATAAGTCAAGATGGCTGCTTTCATTGATCTTCCAAGATGATACTTCATAGATCTTACAGCAGATTCCCAAAGTCCCCCAACGTGAATAATTTCTCCTTCATCAAGAAATGGACTTAAAAGAAAGTATTCGGATGTTCGATTTCACAGATTTTTCACTCTTTAAGCTTGATACTTCGTCAGGAAATTCAGAATGCTGTAAAATTCTTATTATCGTACAACTCGCATTATACAGTTCTTCACTGGCAAGAAATCCTGTTTTCTTAGAAGTGCGTTTCAAGCAATTGCTGATAAATCGTAAATAATAAGCAAAGGTGCGGCATAATTTTATCCAAGGTGAAAATCTGGAAAGAAAATAGTCATCATCGATTTTAACTAAATTGGAAATAAAGCATTTTCTTTCTTCCTTGGCTACTTCCTGACTGTCCAGTTCCATTTGTTCATCCAATACAGATTCCGGATTAAAATTATATAACCAGGAAGGTCAATTGAACCATTGATCACATTCAGTCAATTCATTAGTTTGTAATCCTCTAGTAACATAATCAGTAGGATTATTTTTTTCTTGAACGTGATTCTAATTCACCTCAGGAATAGCAGTTTGAATTTTCTACACTCGATTGGCTTCGAAAGGAAGCCATCTCCGTGATTCAGATGCAATCCAAAATTAAGTCTGACCATGCAAAACAATCACTAGCAGGAACATTTAAGCATTTCACCATTATCTTAAGTACATTTGCTAGCAATAGTGCAGAACATAGTTCTAGTCGTCGTAAAGATTGCGCTTTAAGTGGTGCAACACTTGTTTTTGCACATATCAATCATACCTTACTTTCTTCTTCAGAAAACGATTTGGCATAAATAACTGCACAATACGCCTTCTCAGATGAATCACAAAAGGCATGTAATTCTATCTTGCAAAGATTATGAATTAAAATCATTGTAGTAATTTTAAATTATACTAAGCGAATTTAATTCTCCCTGAAAACGAGTCCAAACGGTCGATCGTTGTGGATTAAGAGTTTCATCCCAATCTAACTTGTCAGTTCACAAGTCTTGAAGAAATATTTTTGCAAGAATAATACCTGGGGATAACCAGCCTAAGGGGTCAAAGAGTATGACAATTTCTGACAGCATATTGCTTCTAGTGACAACTGAAATTACAGAAGGTAGCATGTTAAAATTAAATGTGTCACTTTGGGGGTGCTAGTTTATTCCAAACACCTTTCTTGATTGTTCCTTGAATATGTCTAACTGAAGTGCATTTTCTCTGAGCTCTTTTAGTATTCCTTCTAATACATCAGGCATGTTAGATGACCATTTCCGAAGTATGAAGCATCCTCTACGCATAAGATTATGTATTAAATTTTTGGCAGCAGTTCTTGATGCAGCGCCTGTTAAATTATCATCCACATAAAAATTAGATTTAATAACTTCCGAAGCCCTCGGGAAATCCCTTTGTTCATCTAAAGCTAACTGGAGAAGAGAACGGGTTGATAAGAAAGGTCAGAGGAAGTTCCATATGTCACCGTTAGTAGTCGATATTCTTGAATTGATTCATTCACATGATTTCTCCAAGGAATGCGCTGAAAATTCGTATCTTCTTGATGCACACGAATTTGTCTATAAATTTTTTCTTTATCCGCACAGATAGCAACATCATATGTTCTAAATCGGATGAGAATGTCAAACAACTCTGGTTGAATTCTAGGACCTACGTGTAGCAGGTGATTAAGTGAATATTCACTGGATGTTTTTGCTGATGCGGCAAATACAACCCTTAATTTAGTGCTAGTGCTTGATGTTTTAAATACTGGGTGATGAGGTAGATAATACACTATTGGAGGGACAGGTTCAGAATCAATTATGACTTCCATATGTTGCAAATGCAAGTATTCATCAAGAAACCCCTTATATAAGTTATACAGTTCAGATTTTCTCACTAATCTATTTTCCAAAAGGAAAAACCTTCTCAAATCCCTTGAATCTCCTAATTCTGATGGCGATTTATTGAATGGTAATCTTACTGCATATCTACCTGTGTTGTCTCTGTTATGAGAAGTTTTAAAATGTTCCTCACACTTTTCTTCGGATTTCGACAGAATAGTTTCTTCGGGAACTGTTTCGAGAGTCCAAAATTTCTAGTTAAGTTAGTTTCCAACTAATTCATCAGTAGTTAATGATATGCAAGAGTTCACATAAGATTTAACCAATGCTGTTCCTGAAATGATCCAACCTAATTCTGAACGAACGGCTGCTGGAAGTTCTTAGTTTTGTTTAATTGGTTCACCCAAAACAAGTGACATGAAAACATTGACTCCTAGAAGAATATCTATTGGAGTAGATTTATAAAATGTAGGATCCGCCAAAATCAGATCACTGAAAAAATTCACAATATTTGATGGTAATGATACATGTGGTAAGTTTCCACAAACCTTGTCTATAACAGAAACAGAAGTTGTAAAGGAAGGTTCTGAGCTAAAGTGAGGGGAGAAGGTAATCTCCAGTTCACCATTTGTTTGAGATGCGGTTGATCCTAGGCACGATAGCTGGATCTTTGCTTTTTGCTATCCAGACGAAGTTTTGAAAGACAACTCTCAGTAATGAAGTTTGCCTGTGAGCCAGAATCCAACAAGGCTCGACATTGTACAAAATTACTTAGTGCGTCACGAACCTTAATTTCAGCAGTGCACAACAAAACTTCCATTAGTGCGTCACGAACCTTAATTTCAGCAGTGCACAACAAAACTTCTTGTTTATTCACAAAATTAGAGTGTATCTGATTAAAATTATTAGAAACGTTACCTGGGATAGTATTTGCTTTCATATTTTGAGGAGTAAACACCCTTGCATGAACGGGCAATATATCTCCATTATTATCAGTAGCAGATAAACCAGTATCTCGAGATTTTGTGAAATGCAATAATGAATGATGATTATCATGATACGTTTTGCATCTACTCAAGCTTTTACAAGCCTTAGCATTATGCACATTAGATAAACAACCTTTTCTTTTCTAGAAATTTCATTCTCCTGATGAGGAGGGACCCGTAGCTGTCCTCGAAATCGATTGAGTATTTTAATAAATGTTCGCCAAATACAAGGTTGTTTCAGCGATTTTGATCGTCACATTGTCGTGTTTCTCTTCTATTCTAATTAAAACAAAGTTTATTAAATTTCACAAAATTGAATCTCTTGCTAGCAGACAATTTACTGAATTGATGACACTTATATAAGTAATGATCTTTCTTACAATAAGGACAATTTGTAGTAGTTTCTAAACCCAACGATGTGACTTTAGAATTTATCTTTCTTTCCTTCAAATTGGTTTTACTTTTGTGAAGTGTTCTAGCATGTTCCCTTAGAAACGTAAGTAATTCGTTTAATGTTTCCAGTTAATCGCCTTTTAAGTGTTTCTCATACCAAATGCGTGTATTTTTATCCAATTTTTCTACAAGTAAATGAGTTACCAATGTGTCACCAAAGCCTTCGACCCTTTGTTCTAGAACATTTAGGGAACGAATGCATTCATTAGTGACGTCAACAAGATTCAAAATAGCGTCCGTTGAATCAGAAACATCTGGATGCGTAACAAGCTTCTTAATTAATGAATTCAGCATTTCACGTTTATTCGAAAATCTATCTTCGAGTAAATCCCACGCAATTTTGTAATTTGAATCTGAAATAGGTATAGCTTGAATTGTTTTCAGAGCTTCAGTCTTACAAGAGCTCTTAAAATATTGATGCCTTTGAGCGTCTTATAAATTAACATTATTGTGTACACTGGCCTTAAAAAGATCGCTAAATGTAAGCCATTGATCTAAACTTCCATTAAAGGTAGGTAAAGTTAATTTTGGACGTTTTACTTCTGTAGTATCTGATTTAACACTAACTGAACTAACGTTATCAAGGCGAGAACCCTTTCGTTCTAAATCCAAGCAGAGATCATCAATTGTATTTCGAACTATTTGATATTCTTCAACATAGGTATCAACTTCCTTTTCCTCACGTGTTACATAAATGTTATCAAAAATGCGTAAAACATCTGAACTTAAAACATTCAGTTTCTTTTTAAAAAGTTCGATTTTTGCCTCATCGGCTTTAGCAATCTCAATTCATTTTATCTTTCAATTTCGTTAAATTGCCTTTAGCGACTCGTTTCTTTACTAATAGTGATTTCATACCCATCATGAAAAATGTAAAATTGACTTTCCCTAAATTGATACAGCAGATGTGTTCTTTCAAATGGGTCAGCAAGAGTCCGTAAGATCAAAATTATTTGATTAATCCGAAAAATACATATTATCCATCAAGCGATGGTAGCAAAAATGGCTTATGCGCGTTCGTAGCGTCGTAGCATACGAAAGTCAAACTTCAGCAAAAGGAAATTATTATTTCCAAAAAACTCATAAATCCTCCGGTGAAACAGAACCAAAAAATAATTGATGAAGCAACGATGCGGATTAATAACAACAAGCAATGGACTGCATTAAAATGCGATTTTTTTCTCAAGCCAAAGAGAAATTGCATTGCGAATCCAGCTAAAAAAAATAACATCTACTCTCGACTCCAAAAGTACAAGTAGTCACGTGATTGACTTAATAAGTCTGCGTTCGTCATAGCAGCGTCATCTACTAACTTAAATTTAATAATAACACAATTAATTAAATTATCTGTCGACTTTCTAGAAAAATGACACAGCAGTTAAGATGGCTTTTCCCCAACAACGAATAAATAGTAAACCACTAAATAATACTATGTTTTATCATACAGAAAAAAAAAACTTATATAAGGAATACTTTCCAAAATCTCAAGTCATAAAAACGTGCAATTATTAGCTCAAAGGAGCAATTTTCCCAGAAGGACGTTTCGTTTTGGCATTTTGCGTTGGTCATTAGAAATGTCGGTTCGCTTTTCAAATTGTTGCCATTAAATATTAGAACCCTGTATTCTATGTAAAGAAATTAAATAATGAAGAATCTGCATGAAAGTATGCATGTTTCTCGCTCTGTGAAAAAACAGCGGTCCATATAGACATCAAATTTTGAATAACGTAGTTCTTTATTCGAATATGGGCATCTGGAAGCTCAGATTTGGATTTGGAAACTTTTAAGGAATTTTTTATTAACAAACTCATTGATTTCAAAGCAAGCAATAGCAACACTGTACGAAAAAACATTACCTAGAGCGCGAGAGACTGGACATCAGAAATTCTAATATGCTTTTTTTAAATTATATTGTAATATTGCTGCTGAATTTTATGGTTTAAGTGCGAAGAACATGATGTTTAATAAATAAATGTAACACGTAAAACGTTAAAAAACGCCCCTTTGGATGTAATATAAAATCTGAAAGCTTTCAGTTTTTATGAATGTTAATTTAAGCATTAAACTAATGTCTTATGAATTTATAAATATGTAATATGTAGGTTTAAATTTTTAAACTTGCACAGCAATGTTCTTTACTTAATATCTAGGTGTTATTTTATTTACAAAAATTAATTTAAATAATAAATTGACGTTTTTATTTCACTAATTCATTAAAAAAATATTTTTTGTTAATCTGCTTTGAGCGCTTGCAATACCATACATTTTTATTCTGAGTTAAAAAAATTCTTAATATTTATAGATGTTTTAAAGAAAAATTCCGCTTTTAATTTAGAAATTTTTCTATTTTTTCATAAAAACCATAATATTGATATGCAGTGCATTTAACTAATTTTTAAAAGCAAATACCATATTTAAGTATATACACTGACTAACAATAAGTATTTGGACACCTATGCAAATGACAATATCTGCGGTCCTAAGGTACGTCACGGACTCCGCCGGTATATATCGTGTAGGAAACAGCATCGGCTTCAGTCGCATGCAAGATGCCTCGCAATTCGGAGCTCTCTGATTTCGAGAAAGGTATAATTATCCGGTATCACAAATGTGGCCGATCCTTAAGGGACATATCTAGCGATCTGAAGTACCCAAAATCGACAGTGGCCTATGTGATTAAGAAGTGGAAGGTGAGCCGTGATTGTTGGAATGTGCCCCGAGTCGGCAGACCAACGAAACTGGGAGCTAGAGACCGACGAGTGCTGTCCAGAGAAATTCGGAAGAACCGCACCCAACCGATGGCCCTCATCCGCGAGGAGTTTCAACAGGCATCCGGGAGTATTGTGTCAATGAATACTATCATTAAGGAAGCACATCTGCTTGGTTTTCATGGTCGTGCTGCTGTCCATAAGCCTTTGATCACAAAGTCCAACCGCGCTGCTCGGTTAATGTGGTGCAAAGCGCATCGAAATTGGACCGTAGATCAGTGGAAACGGGTTCTTTGGAGTGACGAATCAAGGTTCACCCTTTGCCGTTCGGATGGCAGGGTCTGGGTCTGGCGTCTACCTGGAGAACGTCTCCTGCCAGAATGCATTGTGCCAACAGTCAAGTTCAGCGGAAGTGGAATTATGGTCTGGGGGTGTTTCTCCTGGTACGGGCTGAGACCCTTGGTCCCCATTCACGGTAAGCTCAACTCCGATGCCTACTGCACTATTTTGGATGACAATGTGCTTCCTACGTTGTGGCAGTTTTACGGGTTGGACCCCTGTAACTTTCAGGACGACAATGCCAGTTGCATGTTTCCACGTTAACCAAGGCTTGGTATGGTGCCAATGGAGTTCATCGAATGGACTGGCCTGACCAGAGTCCAGACCTGAACCCTATCGAGAACCTCTGGAACGAGTTGCATCGCCGAATTCAGGCGTGCACTACTCGTGCAAAATCGGTGAAGGAACTTCTATGTCTTCTCCAAACCGAGTGGAAGAAAATATCACTAGCTGTCATAAAAGACTTGTAGAAATTATTCCCCAGAGGGTCCACGCTGTAATCACCTCTCGTGGAGGCTCTACCAACTATTGATTGTGAATAAAGTTAGTTTTTCTTTTCTATCACAGGTGTCCAAATACTTATTGGTAGTCAGTGTATAAGACACATCGATCGCATAAGAACGCTTCTTTGTATAAGATGCACCTTTATTTTGGTACCCCAAAATTTAAAAAAAAAGAATCATTTGGTAGACGGACTGGTTTTCACTGGCTTGCTGTATTATAATTTAATAGGAAAAAATATTACATAAAGTTATTGAAATCAACTTTATACTGCTCGCCATTAATTGGTACTCATCTGTCTATCCTATAAAGTATATAATAGCGTAAGGTGCAGTTTTCCCGAATGCATTGAATCAATACATCTTTACTTTGTTCGTTAATGAACGGGGGGGGGATGGAATTGTTTCAAAATGAAATTTTAGATGTTTCGGTTTTTTAAAGAAACTGTCGAGGCCTCGACATTATAAGGATTAACATGCAATTCGCCATAGGCATCGTCGGCAATCTTCAATCCTTGGTTTTGTTTTTGGATTGCCACCGTTGGTGCTTCCGTTGGCGTCAGAGTTGTATAATACACTCCCAGTTATTATATATGAAATTTGTAAAGAAAACCTGCGTCTTATACACCGGGAAATGAGTTAAATATTAAATAAATACCGATAAAATATGTAAGTGAAAAATCGTTTAAAATATTACAATCGTTTAATTAATTGTGTTAATTAAAATGTATTTATTTCCGCTATAATGGTGTTCGATGTATCATTGATTACAATACTCCCCATGCGTAGCTTAAAACTCCCGTAATAATATGTTCTGCGATAAAATGTTTAAAGTTACGGGTCTGAATATCATGGATTAATGATTCATTCATCAATTGTCAAACTGCCTTTCTCTAAGCAAGCGTAATCCTTTAAAATCCCGCAATTATACGCATTTAAATGCTTAATATAACTAACAGAAATAAATAAACTAAGTACAAAATAAAACTGACATGTGTTAATGCGGGGTAAATTAATAAATGCATGTATAAATAAATGGATATGAAGAATTTTTTTGTACCTACTTGCCTATTTTCCTATATATTTATTTTTATGTCCTACGTGTCTAATTTTGTATTTTACGCTACTTTTTGCATTTTGCTTAAATTGTTGACTGAGTTGCAAAACATCTGTTCTTTTTAGAACCAGAAATGCTATTAGTGTCAATCTTCTTTCTTTCTTTTTCTTTTTCTTTCGTATTACTTTTTAAATAAAAGGATGGTGTCACTAAATGTTATCGTTTTTTAAAGAAATAAAGTAGTGAATATTAAAAAAAATGTGTGACAAGACTTAGCTCTGCATGTAAAATTCTAAAGATATGCTGGTTTTAAATATTTTCTGCTTCTGATCCTGAATTTCATGTGACGCAAATGTAAAGAAGTCATATTTCTTAGAAAATTGAACATTGATATGATGAACTAAGAAAAATCAATAGCAAAGTTGAACGCTGTACCGAGAATTCTAAGCATATGCTGCTGTTAAAAATAAAGTAAAAAAAAAATCTGAAAGGTTTCAGATTTTAAATTACGTCCAAAGGGGCGTTTTTGTAACATTTTGTGGGTTACCTTTATTTATTAAATATCATGTTCTTCGCACTTAAACCATAAAATTCAGTTCAAGAGCAATATCGCAAAATAAATTTTTTTAAGTTGAGCATATCGTTAGAATTTCAGATACACCGTCTGGTGTATCTGAAATGAGAGCGCTGGAGCATGCGCTCCAGCGCTCTCATTTCAGATAATGATCAAGCGCTGGAGATAAAAATACTTTTTTCTCTACAACGTTGACATTGCTCGCTTTGAAATCCTTGAGTTTGTTAACCTAAAATTCGCTCAAGTTTTACAAAATATGAAATCGATAATAAAACGAATTCCAAATTTCAAATTTTGGCTTCCAGATGTCCATATTCGCAGTAGGATTATATCGTTCGAAATTTGATGGCTCTAGGTATCGTTGTTTTTTCACAATGCGAGAAACATACATACATTTATGCAAATTTCTTCAAATATAATACAGGCCGATAATACTTGGTGACAACAATTTGAAAAATGAAACGGACATTCAAAGCTATTCGGCACGAAATCGAAAAATGAAAACAATAGTCCTTCAGGGACAAAGTCCCTTTGGACTAAAAAAATAAAAAAAGAGTTGTATTAACAACAGTGAGTTCAGCACATTGGGAAAATAATTGTGTTCGCAGAGAGAGCATTAAAACACTTAACAAACTCTTTGGTTCGAAGTGTAAAATCTAAATTTTTTCACACTCCCTTTTTTAATTTACTATTAAATAATTAATAGATATGTATGCGATTTGTTCTAGGATTTTACTAACATTTTTCTTCCGTAAACGTTTTAATTTCAGTAAAACATGGAGGACATTATAGCAGGGAACTTAATTCCGTTTCGTCTTCCAGCGTTATAACGAGGGAGCAACTGCAGTTATCGCCGATGTTCCGACCGCGCTAAAGAGAAGCATGAAACCGTCCCTAGTTAGCCGTATCGAAAGCATTCTTTTCCCACAGATGAAGCCAAAAAACGAAAACAATAAACCTCCTCCGGTCGTCCTTGTGACTGTCCAGAAAGCAGTACAACACACGCTTCACGTAAATATTCCATCCCAGCAAAAAAGAGTATATCGCAACCTTCGGAGCAAATTGAGACTTTTTAGCGGAAGCCAGGCTCTTGCGATACTTGCGGCCGTGCCATCTGGGGACGTCCCCCCTGCTGCGGCATGTGGGTCAACATTCAAAGGGACACCGCCCTGTACCCCGCCACACAACGCCCCGCCAGAAAGGATTCGGTCCGCTATCTCGAGATGCAATCTATCATAACCCTTTTTTATTCAGCTGAGTTGGGATGGTGACTGCGAAAGATTTGGCCCCAGGCCACAGCATATTGATGGGCCCACAGAGCGATATTACGTCAGCGCTGCTGAGCCAGAGAGTGCGGAGTTGCTTTTAATTCCGGTGTGAGGTTTCCGCACGCTGCGGAAGGTTACCGGTGTGCGCGATTTTAATTCAACGTCACGGATTGTATTTAAAGTATCATAAAATGATTTCGCAACGCATTTGGTGTGGCACGCGTTAGAATCAATTGCTTTTATTAATTTCTCTGATAGGAAAAATTAGTGAGCTTTAAAATTTTTTAAATTCTTTAAGATTTAAGTCTTATTTTATAAAAACGAATAGAAAATTTTAAACTGGAATTGGGATTTTGTTGAGAAATATGAAATGACAAGACGTACTCCTCAAGAATTGTTGGAGTTTTTATGTAAAGGTTCCAGTTTCCCTTAAAAAATAAAAATCATTCTATGGAATCGGCAATAATTAGTTTGTTTTATCCTTTAGTTTTGCATTTTAATTAATAACTCCAGTTTAATTACTTACAAATTCTATTTATTAATTTCCACAACAGTACAAATTTACTTTTTAAAATTTCACTTCACATTTCATAGGAGATGATTTTCATATAATCCCCAAATTGTTCTGACGATAATCACCAAATTAGTGTACATCTGTTAAAGGAAAATTATTTCTCCTTGAAAAGAAAATTCTCCATTGGCAAATAAACGATAATTTTTAGTTTTGCGTTTTGTTTCATTGTAAAAAATTTTTAACTTTCTACTTCATTTGCCCAATTTCATAATCGATCATACATATGTTCGGGTAAACTTTAATACCATTTTTAATGGTTACTATTCTTCAGCCCAATTTGACTTATATTTCACACTTAAAAATTCGTTGCATTGCATATTAATTTAATTTACTTTATTTAAGTTACTAAAAATTGAAATACTCTTCCTAAGATTTTCCAATATCATACATGTATATATATTATTTTACAAAATTACTCCATAAATTATCGTATTTTTTAGAATAATACGCATTTAATATAAAAAATAGCCATTGGAATTATTTGCCACTTCTTACATTGTAAGGTTTTAGTTAAACTAGCAAAGTTTTATTCTAATTTTTCCTTTTCTATCTGCTCTTATTTCAACTTCCCGTTAGAATAAGCGCGTGTTTCAGCTTTATGCTAATTTGAAGTGGAGCCAAGGAGTATTTAAGCAAGAGGTAGGAAGCTCTCAGTGTGAGAGAGCTTTTAGTCTCAGACCACGGTTACTCTATTCGCCTGACCAGCTGACACTTAAATTCTAAGCCGTAGCGCTGTTACGCTATTACTTATTGAAGTAATTCTAAGTGCGTTAGTATTAGTTAAATCTTGCTACGCACCATTTGGCATAGAGGCCAACCTCGCGTTATAGCTCTGTGAGCGACGACTATTTAATTTTTATTTAGTTTTAGCTTAAATTATTTGACTGTTCATTTTAGACCCAAGTGCGGTCTCTACTTTCTGTATCCCTCCCGAGTTGGGAAGTGGTTGTAAATAATTGTGATTTAATAAAAGAGGATTTTAAATCCCTTTAAAGTGCAGTTCTTCTACCACTTAATCACAATATTCTACCACAGAACATAGCTGCATTCAGCTCCTTGTTCCAGATCAGGATTTAAGGAGTTCACGAAGATGTTTACCAAATATATGCACCAAACACTCAGTCCTGACAACATCAGCACTAAGAAAATGTGCAGAATATGTAGTGGGCTTATTTGAAAAATAGTTCCAATGGAGGAGCAATGGTTCTTTGCTTTGTAATAACATGAAGAGGCTTTACACGCAGTTAGAAAGATAACACTTAAATAACTATAAATTTCCACGCTTAATTAGCATAATTTTATTTCTTGATAATTAATTCTTAGGACACACACTCTTTTCCATTATGCATCATCATAATGAGTGCCCCTCAATTTTATACAGATTCCATTTTTTAGACAAGTGATCAATAGCTAACAGGAACTAAGTGATACGTCTAAGCAGCAGCGAGCGGAGGAGGAGAAAAAAAAATACGGTGCGCACCAGCAAAGCCGTAGAAATATAGTAAATTAATTTCTTTAATCTGATTGGGTGAGCTGTCACACTGCAGCTTGATTACATTAGAGACACGCAACGCATTAATTTTCAGTTACGCACTTTAGATTCACATCTTAGTGTTTTTAAAACAGGGAGGGGATGTAACCAAATTAAAAACAAGCATTAAAAAATCTATTGCTAAACTTTATAATTTTGTTAGTAATTTTTTGTTCATATTTTATATCTTACATTGTAAAGTCTCGCGTTCTTCGGAAGCATAAACTGTGTGTAACATCTTGATACTTTACGGGAATTATCACTCTGTCTTGTAAAGTACCATAGAGGCAGGAAAGGGTTTAAGGACCCTTTTATTTAACTGAAACAAAAGTTAACAGAAGGCACCACTCGTGCTTACAAAAATAACCAACATTTATGGCTTAAAATCAAAGATAATGAATTTGAATTAACTAAGTAAGTTAGAATAACAGATGCAAAATTAGAGGAAAGCACAAGTTGGCTCTTACCCTAAAACTGGCGGGACAAGCCTAATGGCAAGAGCAACGTAGTGCTGCAGAATACAGCTCTCGAGAGAATCAAATTAGTAATGTGGCCTGCAGCAAGCAGAGCACGCTGTGATTGTACCCTCTAAAACCTTCCTTTAAATACTATCTTCTTTCTACATCCTTTGAATATCACGCGAGTTAGAAATTCACATTCTGGCAGGAAAATGGGAAAAGAGGAGGATAGGAAAGCGAATTAACATAAAATAACTGGTTAAAAACTAAACGAAACCTTACAATATATGCATGTATACATACACATATAAAAGGATGGGCAAACGAGAATAAAATTTAAAAGTAATGAAGTAAAACATTTTTGCCTTTCCCGTGGATAACCATAATACCAACAACAACAAAAACAACGAAAAATGAAGCATCAATGTGTTTTCACTGTACAACAAAATACTGCGAGCTTCTTCTCCTTGGGAGAGAGATAAATGATTTCATTCTTCTTTCTTTTGCCTTTTATAATTATTTATGATGTTATTTGAAGAAACTGTGAACACGAATTTAATAGGTAATGATTTTACTTAAAATTGCTTTTATTTCTCTTCTCCTTCCCGCCTTTTTTTCGTCGTTTATAAGACAGATAGATTAGTTAGACAGAAGATTAGACCCTCTACAGATATTTTTCTTTTTCTTCATAAATAATTTTAGAGACAAAGTATATATGCTGGTTATTATTAAGTTGAAATTTTAAACATACATCATTACAATATCTAGGATTATTTTATTTTATTCATGTAGATGCAGTGATGGTGTTCGTAAGTCCAAATAATCACATTTAATACTTCTGAAACATTTTTTTTGCTCGAATAAATTAAATATCAAAGTGAAATTAAAAACAGTGTTTGCCTTGGCTTATTTAATTATGGCAAAACACGCAGGTTTGCTGCCTGAGAAGAGCAATGCTTTCGCTGAGGACTTTCAAAGGGAAATTGGCTAGTACTCATGTTACACGTAAGGAAAAACATGAAAATGCCCATGCAGCCAGACCGTTTGGCTGAAATCGAACCCAAGCCGAACTACCAGATTTCACTGACTTAACCATTCGGCCATTGGTGATCCATAAAAAAGAGAGAATAATAAAGTATTTACAAATTATTTGGTTGAATGTTTTTATTACTGCCTGGCATAAAAACTAAATTATGAGCTTGATCGGAATTTGGAAAAAAAATTCAAAAAATTAATCAGATTACTTCTTAAAAATTAAATTAAGATCATACATATTCATAAAATAATATCTAATTATTAATTGAAAATTAATAATGAAGTTCATGAGGAATAAAAAAAGACCCCTATTATACTTTGCTGAATATGTATCTTAAAGCATTACACAAGAACAATATTTGCAGCTGGGCAGATATTGTTGCGAATTTAATATTAATTAATAATTAAGAATTTCATGGATTGGAAAGTTTCGTCAGCATTTATGCTTAAACACTCCTATAAGAATGCAATTTTAATCGTCTTTTGGATGTCAGTTTTGCAAGAGTTCTTGGAAATGACAGGTGCAACTCATTTTAAAGCGTTAGAGGTAATTTACGGTTTTGTTTTTCAAATGATCTGTTAATTCACTTCATGATGATTCACTTCATGAAGAAAAATATATTGACTTTCTTTCTTTTAACATATCCAAAATAGTTTCAACAATGTTGAGCTCAGGTGACTATACAATATACAGAATATATTCAGGCTGACATTTATGTTTTTCAAACTATTATGTCACTAATTTTGCGCTGAGAACTCACGCACTGTCTTCTTGATAGCAGCATTACCGCAATTTTTAAACAATTTGGTGAGCTTGGAACTTTAAAAGATATTGACAATGATAGGATATAATCATCAAGATCTTCTCAGGGAATGATTTGATCAGCAAGAGCAATCAGTTTTCCCTGATACTTCCGCGATGGTGTGGCGCAGATCATAAGCAGCACATCTCTCAATGCATCTTCATTCTAGGCGTAGAATAGTGCGAATTATGTCCCGATGAATTACTCTTTATATGTAATTTCTTCCAATAGTGGGGATGATAATGCTGTTGGATTCATCTCATTTAGAAGGTGATACTTCTTTATGTGGTATAAGCTCTTTTGGAGGTTATTATTACAATGATTCTTCTCAATCATGATAGGTATAAGTATCATTCATTAATTATTGTTCAACACGGTAAATTTAGCCATTCCACTCAAAAAACTATGGCTGTTTCTGTTCACAACGCAACAAGAGCAAGTGCGTTCAAAAATATATCTTTGAACTGATGCTCAATAGTACTGAGATTGTGTACTGTCCTTCTGAAACGCTGAATGTCCTTTGGTAAACGAATTCTGAATTATAGGATATACGTAGACCATCAACGGCGCTTGACAGTGATGTAAATGTCAAGAAAAATTAGTGTTCCTAATGATTTCCATGATACTGCGTTTCAAAGAAGTTTTCCGCACATAAATGCCTCCAGAGGAACAAACGATGGTGAAGGTGGAGTCATTGCTGAACTATACACATTTTGAGTTGTGTGCTATCGAAAGTTTTAGCTCCTGATGCCCCTAAAATTAGCGTTTAGCATAACTCTGGTTAGCAATGACTTTGCTAGAGCTGCCAAACGCAAATATTATCGTTTGTTGCTCTCCATAAGGCTTTTTTCCCCAGAAATGAGTGAGTTCAAGTAATTGCAAGCCCTACCATTACTTGAGCTGTCATTCGTTTCGTTAAAATTAAGTAATTAAAGATTTAGAGACAACTTTTAACACCGAAACATCCTTTCCAGATAATTTTTTACATCGATAATTACTCTGATTAGACAAAATCTTAGGTTTCTGAAGCTCGTCAACGGAGGTGACAACGTTGCTCAACGGCGCAATAAGTTTCCACATAAGCATATTGCCAGACAGTATTTCGTCTTTAAAGGGTGATGTTGCTCTAAAGTTGCTAATACAGTATATATATTACAAGCAATCTTAAGCACATTTTAAGAAAGATAAGTGTAATGCAAGATATGTGAAACAAAGTATCTTGCATAGTTTTATTCTTGTAATTAATATGGCAGTCATTCCATATCTCTTCATTGCTCTTGACAAAATCAGGCATGGCCAAACATTGTTAACCTCATCCATCAATATTATATTAGCTCGCTATTTTTAGGAATTTCATTGGCTTTTGTCAATAAACGTAACCAGAAGTTTCTTTCCCGTCATGCTCACAGTTACTACTCCTGGCGCAGTTGTCGACAATATGTTCTTGGTATAGAAGAACTGACGCAGGCCCCGTAGAAGTTGAGAAAAGCTTGCGTGGAAATATGTTGCCTCGTGTACGTGGAATTTTAATATGGCTGTCGGTGCATCAAAAATACCTACTATCATGGTAAGAAATACACCAACCAGATAATTTGAATAATCTCTATCATTTTGAATTCTGTTACATCTTTCATTTATGCCCTATAGCTCTCAAACTTGGAAATTAGTACCTCTTATACCATTGAAAATTCAGACTTCATGCTTTGTTGCGGTTTAATGACATATGAAATACTTTAGAATTCCAATCGGAATTGAATATGAACCCTGAATAGTTAATGTACTGTATTAGTGAAATGTTTCAATTTCAGAGCCCATCTTGTGCATGCCCTTGCAAAAGATTCATAATCGATATCAAGTATCGATATCTCTGCCTGGGAATGTAAGTGTAACTTCATAAAGCGTCTATATTATAAATAGATTACTTATTTACTATCATGATCTAGTAACTAACATCAGTATTACTGCTAATATCGTTACTTATTCAGGTTTTGTAAGAAATGGTCGAACTTGAACGTTCAAGTTAACCATCAGTTGCTCAAAAGTCTAGCCCTGTTCTGTCTATGACTCTAGACGTCTCATCTACCGATGCGTAACGATTCACTAAACTCGAGTCTCGACCGACGAGTCTGCTTTGTTTCTAGCATCGTGATATGACGAACATCTTTACGTTTTTAGAAGCGATGAGTAGGTATCATGGCATAAACATTTGTGTAACGAAACGTAGTTGATAATATAATTTCATAAATAAGGAACAGCTGTAGCTGCTCTGCATGGAAAGCATACTTTTAAGTTTTCCAACACTGTGTGATAGTTTCATATTCGGGAAAAGATTTTTCCACTGAGTAGTGCGATCTTTTCCGATGCCAAATTCATCTGACTTCAGAACATTCGATTCTTATAAAAAATTCAGATTCCAGATTAATATTTCAAAGAGTTTAATAAGGAAGTTTCAAAAGTTAAAAAAAACTGCAAATTTAAAAATACAAAAAATCATAAATTCGAAGAAAACTAAAATATAAGCTCAATTTACACATTTCTGTGTTAATGCCTTTAACTTTTTTAAACTGTTAATGTCTTTAACAGTTTTAAATTAAGCATCCAGCTAATTTACGAAAGCTTAAGTCGCTGAATAACAGGCTGGTCTCATGGACGTTTTCGTGGCCATATTATCCACTGCCTAAAGCTCAGTGTATAACGTGTATACGAGCCAATTTACATTAGAAAGTCCTCCATGAAGGCATCCCTCACCTAGTGTGCTGTGTTATTCCGTAATCAACTAAACCAAAAAAATTTATTTAAGCATTAATCCATTAGGAGTTCAAGATAAAAAATTTAAAATCACGCATTTGAAACAAGCTGTTAACAACGACAAATGTAAAGTAGAAACTTGCTATAATATCGCTCCTCCAAAAGTTATCGCCATGGGGAGATTTATGACTTACGTGCTTATTACGGTTGTGCATTTATTTCAATAGATCGCTGCGCACTAAGCTTCAGATAATTATTTGCCTTAAGGAATAAAAACATAACGTTTCTCTACGCTTATAATGAATACTTCAGAAGAGAACCGTTTCGAAGCGTTTGATATTCTAAAATTTTTAATACGTTGTCAATTATTTCAGGCGTCCTTATTATCAACTGCCATCTAATATTCCCAATTATTTTTTCTTTCGTATCATGATGGTATCATTTTGATCAGTGGCCTCTCCGGTCGTAGATTCCTGAGCTACTTTGTGATTGCATTTGTTCCAGTTGAATGGCAGGACATTTCCAATGCTCTCTGATTAATGAAATAATTCCACAAGACTACACCTGCTTTATTTCTCCGTCAACGACTATGTCATTCATTTTCATATTGAATACTTTCCCCGATTCATATTTGCTTTCAGCGCACTGACTGTTATTCTCGCTGCTATTGTATTCACTCATCAGCAATGACATGAAATGCGACTGCCAACGGCGAGAGGTAATTTTCACTGTGATAAACGAGACTTATTCAACGCAAGATGTGGCCACAAACGAGATACAGAAAACTAGTTCAAAAATAATTGCTTCAAAAGATGATATCGCCGGAGCTCTGATTATCAGATCGGTATTCTGTTACTATCACAAAGAAGATATTTTGTCCACAAAAAGAAAGCAATAGCTGAAAACCTATTGTAGCATTTATTCTATTGATAGCGTGGAAAATTTTATGATAATAATTTAAATCTAAACTAAAGTAGTTAAGTAAAGTAGTAAAGTAAACTCCTTAATCTAAAGTAGCTGAAATAAATACGAAAACATTTAAACATTTAATAGTTTTCAAAAGTATCCATAATTAAAATGCGCATATATATATATATATATATATATATATA
>KK119391.1:571253-592042 GCA_000611955.2 Stegodyphus mimosarum
GCATAAAAATTTTAAGTATTCCTAGTTATAAATTTCTTGGGATAAAAGCTCTTTGGATGTTATTATTTCCGTTATTTTAGACGCGAAAAATGCATTTACTGTGACCGTACCTTCACAACTTTCTAAAAAATATATTCAAGAAAAAATTAAACGGAAGATTTTTTTTTTCATGGTAGTAAGCAATATTGAGACGTAACCTTCAAAGCTGTGTGAGCTATAAGCCGCGACCTCTTCATTTAGTTTTTGTACGTTTAGATTTGGGTGAAGTTCTAATGACCCCGCCAGCATCTTGTATTCAGAAGGCGTCTGTTATTTTCTCTTTCTTTCTTTTTTTAGTTGCTTGTAAGGCAATCACATGAATTAATTCACAGCATTTGGAACTCAGATTATGGAAATACGAATAAACATGTAAAGCTTTCAAATTTGCATCTAATTTTCAGCACAGTTTTTATTATAAATATTTAACATGTTCAAAATCGTATCAGTCAGTAGCTATCGTATTTGAGTTTCAAATCCAACATTTATCATGTTCAGTTTACTTCAAACATTTATCATGTTCAGTTTACTTCAAACATTTATCATGTTCAGTTTACTTCAAACATTTATCGTGTGCAATTTACCATATGCATTTTACTATACCTTTTACATTTATCATATTCAATACAATCGTTTATCGTATGCAACTTATCCCATGCTTTTCTTATAAGCGTTTATCATGTTCAAGTTAATACCTACATTAATCTGCCTGCTTCAAAGTTTTATACCTATATTAATCTACATGCTTCAAAAATATTAAATGTTAAGTTATAAGGTATTTTCTCCCTCCTATATGCCTTCGTGGTGTAACTGAAAGCACGCTCGATATGTATTCGGGAGGCGTAGTGGCAGACCGCACATTCAGTTGAACAATGTTAAACGAATTACTCACACTGCGCATGCCCAGAAGCGAATTTGGCGCAATTACGACTTTGGCGTAATTTTAAAAGAAGATAAATATGGTATATGGTTGATGTTCTGTTATCTGGACATAAACAGTTCGAGGTTTTAAAACTTGTTAGGTTGTACGTTGCTTCATTACTTAGGTGTAAATATCAATTGTAAACTCCCCAAATTTTCGTTTGAGAAGGATTACAAAACAGGAAACATTACAGGATGTTGTTTATTGATTGTACTTCTGAGGAATAAAAGCAATCGCTTATTTACCATGCGCTTCATTCATAAATACTTTAACAATTTAAGGAATATATCTAGTTTAAATTACTGAATTAAAGCCAAAGAAATTATTACAAATAACTGATATTAAATGTAACGTTTATGAACAAAATAAACCAAAATGAAATAAAACAGAAGCAAGTGCAATAAGCACAAAAAAAAGTGTCCATAGTATTGCAATCGTAAAGAATCGCTAAGGCCTACATGACGAACAGGCTGGTGTAGGGTTGTTTATTTTTATTCGCCAGTATTTTCTCCCACGCCTGCGGTACACTATTGAGCATGCGCAGTAAGCGAAATTCGTTAACATTGATCAACTCGCATTCGGGAGGTCCTGATTTCAAATCCCGGCTATGCTATTGTGGGTTTCTTCAGTTTCCTGACGTTGAAAAATTCTAAAAGATTACATGGCGCCCGAAGTGAAAGATGGTGAACGGTAATTCATCACTACCAGGATTTAGCAATTGTGTCTAATTCCCAGTCGGAATTAAAGGACACACTCCTCCTTTAAAAAAAGGTGGAGTATATAAGGTATTTTATCCCTTCTTTACGAATGCCTTCGTGGTGTGACTGGAAGCATATTCAAAGCGTATTTGGCAAGTCCGGAGTTCAAATCTCAGGGAGGTAGTGCAGTTTTCTTCAGCTTCCAGACATAAAAAAGTTCTAAAATGCTCTACCAATTAATTCATTGTATTTTAATTACAAGCAATTCTTATGTCTGAAAAATTTTGATCAATGAGATTAAATAATCATATAAATGTGCTTTTGTTTCCTTTGATAAAAGATAAAATTAAATTCATTCGTACTGTGTAATACTGTATTTTAAAACGCAAAGAAACCCAATGATATAATTGGATTTCCTTTTATTAAAGATTATAAGTGAAGCATAGTTGAAATAGCTGAGCTTCTGAATAAAAATGAAAGCAAAATTAATTGGTTAATTTTCTAACCCAAATGATGTATTTGAAACAATAGAAAGATACTTTATAGTCTGCGGCGCAAAGAATGAACGCCATTTACAATCATTTATGATTTCGCCCATAATTTTATCAAGCTTATAATTTTCATGCATTTTGTAGTTAATTTTATTCAAATTATTATGTGTTTCATCCGTTAGATTTTTGAAAAAAGCCCAACAGAATGAAATCTAGGAAATCAGACTAAGAAAAAAAACTACTGTCGATTAATCTGAATTTCGTTTGATTAGACACAACAATATACTATTTTAGTTTCATTCCCATTTCATTCACAAAACTATTTTTAAATGGTTCACCTTTGTTAAATTTCCGTAGAAGACTCAAAAACATTAATTTATACATTACTAGTGAGTTTTCTAGGTAATGCAGATTTTTCCAGACAGAGTTAAAAATTAGATTGCATTTGATTATGTAACAGGTTTGGTTCATTTGATTATGTAACAGGTTTGGTTCATTTGATTATGTAACAGGTTTGGTTCATTTGATTATGCCAAATAACATGAGTCTTACCTGCTTGAGGGAGGGAATGCCTTCTTGTAGGACCTTCTAAGGCAAAATGGCTCGTATACACGTTGCACATGGGTATACAGATTATACGAATGCAGCCAGCCCGTTCGCCGGGATTCGAGTCTCGGGCTGAACTGCCAATGTTTAGCGACTTGACCGCTCGGCCTGTAATGAGCGCTTATTGAACTGTAATATAACACAGTTACTATGTTTATCTTTGGGAAGATATTCTCTCATGGAGAAATGTTTAAGGAAGCTAACTTGTATTTGCGTTACACATAAAGATATCGCGTACTCTATGCAGCGAGCCAATCCGGGAATGGAATTCGAAGGAAAGTGCTCCTCCTCTTTCTGTTGCTCGACCACTGATAGTTAAAGCTGAGAAATATTACTAACAATTTCAGATATTTGAAAAAAGTTGATAACGATAAAAATTTACTCTTCGATGTAATAGACTCTTAAGTTCTTAAGGATTTCTTTGAGATTTAGGCCATTAAAATTCAATTTTTGGTATTAGTTCTTCCCGAGCAAATAAATAAATATGTGAATGTATAACCAGAAAGTTTATTCGGAGCAAATTTTTAACTTGTTTTCTTCTATACTTTCATGAGCTAAAGAATTTAATAATTTCTCTCATTACACTTTCATTTAACTTACATACACTTAAGAATTAATTCATCGCAATTCACTTAGAGTAATAAAACGTACAATCATATTTAAATTATGCTAATATCCGGCTTTACTCTATACATTAATTATTATTGCTTCATATATTAATATTAGCATTGAATTAGAATTAACCGCTACTGTTACAATAGAATTAATGTTTGTTTTAGAAGATTTCTTGAAATTCTTGTAATTGAACATTCAACTTTATATTCATATAATTTGTAAATATTTTTATATATAATATAAAATGCTAATCTAGATGCTTGTAGGACTAGTGTAATAATAATTATTATTGACATATTCTCTTTTCCTGTCGGCAATACGATACCTGTTAAAGATGTTTATCGTACACACTGAAGGACATTTGCATTATCCTTTTCTCGAAGAAACGACCTTCTCACTAATAATTTGTGTAGATAAACTACTAGGTGACGATAAACCAGCCAGTACCGCTCACCTCATTTTAATAGCGATCAGAAAACATTTCACTGGTCCATGACACCGAAGTCTGTCATTACGTCCGTGGTTTCATTTCTTTTGATCTCCATCAGATAATGTTGAAGAGTTTAATCTGAATGTTTGCAATGTGCAATTAATCTCCTTGACGAAATAAATGAAAACTGAGAAGACTCGAAATCTTGTTTGTGAGTCATTGGAGAAGTCCGTATCTGGGTGTGTTAGTAAGTACGTGGCTTTTGTTTTGTCCAAGAAGTAATAAACAAGTGCCCATTCAAAGGCATACGGAAAACTGCTTGGGATTATTTATGTTAAGGTGCGTTCACATTAGTAGAGTTTGCTTTTTGCGAACATTATTCTTCAGTTGTGATTACAGTGTTGCAAATCTAGGTACAAGATACATTTAAGTCTTTTTTTAAACAAACTATTTAAATACTTTTGAAATTGCTTTTAAAATGTGTCTAATTTTGTCAAGGGTAGACAATGTTTCAAGTTGCAGGACGACATTTTACGAGTAATTTCCCAAAACGCTATCAGCATGATTGTTACGTTTCAAAACACATGCGTGTTGTAACTTATCTCACTCGTTTGACAGTAACATCAGAACGAAGCCCACGAAATTCTTCTTGGCAAGGAGAGCACGATTGCGCCTATCGTTGGCAAGAGCCTGGAGCAGTGACAGTACGACTTCACTCAGTTCCGCCCCAATTTTGAAGGAGAGCACCCCAGAGAATGGGTTCGAGGGTCTTTCACCCCTCCTCCCTTACTACCAACCTCTCAAAAGAACGGCTCACCACATATTTAAATTGACCCAATGCCGCACAGATACTTTACACTTGCCTTCTCCGGGATTCGAACCTAGGCCCTTCGGTATCACACTAGGCTCTTCTAACCACTATACGTTCTGTCTGGCTCGAAACACACGTTCTAGTTGTTTTACCCTTGCTTGTCTGAATCAGAGCAAGCCCCCAAAATCTATCTTGGCAAAGAGTCAAGATTGCGCCTGTAGTTGGTAAGAGCTTTGAGCACCATACAGATGACAATATAACTTTGCTCAGTTTCTCTCCCAAATTTGAAGGAAAGCACCCTGGAGGAACGGATTGGTGAATCTTCTCTCTTCCCTTACTATAAACCTATCTAGAGGGTTTTCGCTTTCAGCTTTTGAGTTCCCACCATGCCGCACAGACACTATACATTTATAAACGCCTATGCCTTTTCCGGGATTCGAAATCAGGCCCTTTAGTATGATAATTAGAGTCACTAAACATTATCCTGGTTGGGCGGCTTCGAATCACAAAGATACGACTTTTGTTTTCTGATACATGATATGTGAAAAGATGCAAAATAATTTTTAGTCCAAAGGAACAATTTGCCCAGAGGGACTATCGATTTCGTTTTGGCATTTTGTGTCGATTCACTAAAAGCGTTGTTTCACTTTTCAAATTGTTGCCACCAAATATTATCGCACTGCATTATATTTAAAGAAATTAAATTAAGAATCTACATAAATGTATGAATGTTTCTCGCATTGTGATAAAGCAACGGTACCTAAAGCCATACAATTTTGAATATTGAACGTTACCACCCGAATATGGACATCTAGAAGCACAAATTTGAAATTTGTTTTATTATCGATTTCATATGTTGTAAAATTTTAACGAATTTCTGATTAACAAACTCAATGATTTCAAAGTGAGCAAGAGCTGTATAGAAAAAAACATTTTTATCTCCAGCGCTCGAGACTGTATATCGGAAATGCTAAAGATACGCTCATTTTAACATAATTTTGCGATATTGTTCTTGAACTGAATTTTATGGTTTAAGTGCGAAGAACATGATATTTAATAAATGAAGATAACACATAAAATGTTAATAAAACGTCTTTTTGGACGTTATTTAAAATTAAATTTAAAAAAATTCAAATCTCGAATTAATTTTTTTTAACAGAAAGAGCAATTGCAAAATAGTACTCTAATCTGCGTGCAAGAAACTCATTTCTCTTTGCGAATTAAATATCAATGCAATATATATTTTTTTTTCGTTTTCTGTATATTGAGGATGTTTATTTGCTTAATCGAATACGGCAAAGCACACGAAGGCTTCCCGTCTAACAAGAAAAACACCTTTACAGAGGAATTTCTGGCCTGTAATCCCGCTACAGAAGCTAAATATTTGATGAAATAAAGCTACTGAAAGTAAAACTCCCGTTAGAATTCAAATGATAAAATAAAGCTACTGAAAGTAAAACTCCCGTTAGAATTCAAATGATAAAATAAAGCTACTGAAAGTAAAACTCCCGTTAGAATTCAAATGATGAAAATTTTACTAAATGCATGGGAAATAAAAAAGGAAAGCAAGGAAGAAAAAGAAAAGAAATAGAAAAAAAGAGTAAAGTATAATTTATAATATGAAATAAATATTAATATTACGAAGTCTGTAATTTCAACTGTTCCAGTCAAACTTCAGCACCCACTCATTGTCTATCTGATAAACGGGGTTGAAAAATTCAAGTAATCCTACGTAATTCAGATAAAAGAAATCTGATATAGACGATACATAACTTCGTAATATTACATTAATTTTAAGACCCCCAATTAGTAGAAATTCCATTTTTAGCTATGGTTGTTCAAATATTCCGTGTTTTACTACGGTTGTTGCTTATAGTTTGTAGCTCTTTAATTATGGTTGTTCTGTTACATTAAGACTTAAAAGGCTATTTTAACCTTCCTTACTATTTCGTAAGTTATTTAAGACGTAGCAGTAACTCGAAGTTTAGTCTTTGATGAGCAAGACTTCAGCTCTAATTTCCAATCATAACAGAACACTACTCATGTATTTTAAACAGACTATTGCAGTTTCGACATGCGTCTTCCGAAAAAGGTTCATTATTTTCCCTTTCTGATAATTAATCCGTCAAATAACCTATCATATTAATATTTCTAAGATATTTTTAAACAACTTGTGCCGGAATTAAGATATTCTTCACATGAATTTTACATAATCAAAATGTTACTCGGGTTTAAATAAAATGTTATGTTGTTAGTCTAAGTCTTCTACAGGTTTAAATAAAATAACCTGCTGCCTAAATTGATAAATACACCTAATAAATTGCTGCTGAATAAAATGGTTGTATCTGAATTAAGATAAACTAAGCCAATTTTATTTTAGGGTATTTTTCATTATTTAGCTTTCTACGATCACTGAAACATCCTCATAAAACTTCTCTTATAGATCTTACTTCTAGTGGCCGATCGGATAGCAAAACTTGAAATTTGACCCCAGTTCTGATCCCAGCAAAAGGGCTGGCTTGTCAGGACTGAGTGTTCTGTGCATATTCTTGGCAAACATCTTCGTGAACAGCTGAAAAGCCTCTAAGTCCTGATCTGGAACAGGGAGCTGAATGCAGCTATGTTCTGGTGTAGGATACTGTGCTCGAATTGGAGAATAACTGCACTGCAAGAAGGATTTAAAATCCTATTTTATTAAATCAATATTATTTACAACCACTTCCCAACTCGGGAGGGATACAGAAAGTAAAAGACCACACTTGGGTCTAAATGAACAATCAGATAAATTTAAACTAAAGCTAAATAGAAATTTAATTAATCTTTGCTCACAGAGCTTTACGCGGAGTTGACCTCTAACTAAATGGTGCGTAGCAAGAATTACTAATACTAGCGCACTTGGATCTATTTCAATAAGCAATCACGTAGCAAGCACCATGGCTTAGAATTTAGCTGTTAGCTCAGGCGAACGTCGAACAGAATGACCACGATCTGAAACTAAACGCTCTCTCACACTGAGAGGTTTTTACCTCTGGTTTAAATATAACTTGGCTCTACTTCAAATTAGCATAAGTTGAAAACGCGCGCTTCTTCTGAAGGGAAGTTGAAACATGAGAAGAGATAGAAAGATTTAAATTAAAATAAAACTTTGTTAGTTTAACTAAAACCTTACAGGCTGAATGGCCGTTTTTTGTGGTTTCGACTTTTGTATCGTAATACGAGCCAGTTTCTCTTAAACTGCTCCACGAAGGCATCTCTTCCTTTAGTTAAGCTGTAAGGTTTTAGTTTAAACTAACAAAGTTTTATGTTAATTTTCTCTTTCCTGTAAGTTCTTATTTCAACTTCCCGTTAGAATGAGCGCGCGTTTCAGCTTTATGCTAATTTGAAGTAGAGCCAAGTTTGTATTTAAAGGTTAGCGAGGAACTTCTCGGTGTGAGAGAGCTTTTAGTCTCAGATCACTGCGGCTCTGTTCGACGTCCACCTGACTAGCTAGTATTTAAATTCTAAGCCTTAGCGCTGTTACGCTATTACTTATTGAAATAATCTAAGTGCGTTAGTATTAGCTAAATCTTGCTACGCATCATTGATCGTTTAGCATAGATGCCAACCTCGCATTCATAGCTCTGTGAGCAACGACTACTTAATTTCTGTTTAACTTTATTTTAAATTATTTCATTGTTCAAGTAAGACCCAAGTGCGGTCATTATTTTCTGTTATCCCTCCCGAGTTGGGAAGTGGTCGTAAATAATAGTGGATTAATAAAAGAGGATTTTAAATCCTTCTTACGTGCAGTTATTCTACCACTTAACCACAGCATTCTACCACAGAACGTAGCTACATTCAGCTTTCTGTTCAAGATCAGGACTTTAACTACTTCACGAATATGTTCGCCAAGAGTATGCTCAGAACACTCAGTCCTGACAAAATAACCCTCAAGATACTTTGTCCCAGTTAATTAACCAAACAACTAATCCATAGATCGTAAACTGCAGAACAGATTTTGGGTGAATTTTAAAAGGGAGTCTGAAATCATCAATTTAAATTTACTGCCATTCATACACGTTGTCTACCACTATTTTGATTATGGACTCTTTGAAATAAAAAATATAAAATAATAAAACTGAAATAATTTATATTTAATTTACTTTTATAAACTGAGCTAACTAACTTAAATATTTACTGAAATAGCTGAAATAACATAAACATCTCACTATTCAAGTAAAATACTGTCTGTAGATGATAGCAAGCATTTACCCTGAAAGAGAACTCATACTTTGTAATATGTTTTTATTCCGAAGAGCCTTCATTAATTTTCAAGGATTGTTCTTCACTTAACTGGTCTTTTCCGAGCCCCGTTGCAAAACATCATCAACTATGAGAATTAATTTGTCATCTAAATAAACTTCCGAACGGAGTAACTACATATGTCGCAAGATGAACTGATTATTTGCTTTGAAAGGACAGAGTAACGAAGCTTTTACCGAGTAGCTCCTAAGATTTAGATTTTGGCCACCGCTTTTGTCCTTTCATAGCTCATTTGATATTCCAAAGAGGCCGTAGTTTCGCATTCAACTGTCTTCTTCCATGCCCAAGTTTCATTATTAATTTCTCTTATCTCTCTCATCTACTGTACACAATACGGTAGTTGTTAGCAGGACATAATATTTACGATGCGTGAAAATATATTTCATTTTCTCTCCCAATTAGTCCAGAAATATTCTATTATATAATCACTAATACGATACGCACACTAATGAGAAAATTGAGCCTTACGGAAGGTTTACTTATTATATTCAAAATTCTGACATTTTCAATCGTTGAAATTAAGCAATAATTAATTAAATTTTCATCTTTTACACATAACTATTTTGATGAGATTTGCTGCATGTCCTTGAGTCTAAGGCCCATCTTTTTAGTCATTTAAGTGTCGTTGTAAACAGGATGCGTGTTATGTAGATGGCGGCTTGGAATCGTAGACTTTTCGAATTACTAATTGTTCTGAAATAATTGTTTGTTTCAGATGACAATTTTATGTAAGCATAACTATAGTTGTTAGTAAATTAAGTTCATTATTACAAATATATGCTAGATACATTTTATGTTTTTATTTCACTTACTTTATATTCTTAGATTTAAGGTTTCTTTCTCAGTTGATGGTCCTGGAATTAAGGGGTGCACCTTCTAACCGTAAGAACATTTTCTTGTCAGTTTATCACCCCTCCTAAAAATCCCAAATCGCTTCATGCAATATTCTTACTCCAGATTTTGATCATTTCGTATTCAATGGGCAATATTACTTAATTTGTCCCTTCCGCTAACCGGCGAGTGTTAAGATAAGTGAACACTGGTAGTTCAACAAAGGTTCCAGTTCTGGTGCATGGTTTGGCTGCGTGCAAATTTCCGCTGTTTTCCCTATATATAATATGAATATGGGTTAGTTTTCTTAAAAGGTTCCCTGCAAAGGCGTCCTTCTCTTGAGCAGATAGAGCTTTGGCTTATATTACCATAATAAAAATGATCCAATTTAGTTCAAATCGTAGGCATTTGAAGCTTGATATTTAAACCTTACATCTGCGCAGTTTCCTTCACGGCTATTAAATGCATGAAAATACGTTTCATCTTTCGCACTGTGCAATTCAGTCTCAGATTCTCTCAGATGATATATAGAAGAAAAAGAATAAAATTAAATAAATATACAGGGTGTTTAAAAGCTGGGTGTTTAAAAGCTGGGGACTTTATTTCTTGAGTATTAATATTTGACACTTAGTTCTAAGGCCTCTCAAAACAGATAGAAAATTTTACAAAAACACTTTCAGCACTGAATGTAGAAGGGTGTTTTTTCTCAGCACTGAATGCAGACTAATTTTTCTTTCTCTGAATGTAGAAGAGTTTTAAGACAAAATTTAATTTCTTATATTGTCTTCTTCATTTGCATCATCCCCATTTCATTTGCCCCAAGACAATATAGTGACGACTAAGGCTGACTGCGATTTCGACTTTGTGTGTCTTTCCCCTTCCCCTTTTTCTTGCAAGTGCAATATCGATCTAGCCCTATGGATCCTGGACAACGTTCTTGATAGCAAGATGACCAATGAATTCAGTAGTTCCACAAACCGATCCAGGGTAAGTGTCTACCCACTGAGGGGGGAAAAAGTTAGTAAAAAGTGCTTTAGGCTGTCAAACGTTTTTAAAGATTGTCGGTCTTGGTTTTTATTGATAGGGCTGAACAAAACCCTTCAAGCCTAGGAACTAAATTAGCTATCACCTTCTGCGGCAGCAAATTAAATGCAAGAAGCTCCTTTTTTCCAGGTGTGAAATTCACGGTGATAAAATTTAATGACATAAATCATTCTTTCCACACAGGCAAGCAAATGTAAATATTTTTCATTCAGGTTTATAGAGTGAGTGAGTGACAGAATACGGGCTCCATTACACTACTGTGATTAACTGGTATCCACGTGTGATTAACTGGTATAGCGCCGAAACCATATACATGAATACATATATACATATGGTGAAATATATACTCGTGTGCAAAATTAAGAAAATTTGCACATTATGTCGAGTTTCTGAAAACTAATGGAGAGACTTTAATGAAATCTGGTATGAATATACATTCATAACAGAGAAAGAGATGCAGTTTTCAAAAGTCATTTTATGGACACTACAAAAAAAAATTAAAAGAATTGGGACAGTTCTATATCTCCCGTTCTACTGGGCCGATTGACGAAATTCAAATTGCGTTTTTCATGTTTAGAAAGCGCAACTTAGGATATATAGTAGATTTATATATAGCATTATTCTAACATAGGTATTTTGACACAAAATCGGACTTTTTCTGAAATGACATGCCAATTGTTTTCCGTATTTCAATTCTGCAACTCAAATTATGCCTAAATATTAAATTTACTAAAATTTGGTGCGAAATTTACGGCGAAATTCAAAATTTTATCTTGGAGCAATTTTTTTTAGTTTGCGCTAAGAATAATTCACTTGGCGGCCTTCTTAATATATGGTAACCTATTTTCCTTTCCCTCTTTACATTGCGCACGAGGGAAAAAAAGTCACATCGTTCCTACTTTCAAATAATTTTAACAAAGGTGCCTATACCACATTTGACGTTTTATCGCTTTCATCAAATATTCCCAATTTCAAAACGCGCCAATATATAAATTCATGTATATCTTCTGAAATTTTGAATAAAAAACTCTTAATTTTTTGCAGGTATGCTTAGAAATACATCTAAGATCTACTTTAAGATGATAGTAAAGATTTTATTGATTATACTTCAAAACGTTTTTCGGAAAATTTATAAAAATTATTTACAAATACAAATTTTAAAAATAAATCATAAAAATGGGCGAATTTTATTTGGAATGAATCTAAATTTCGAAATGTGAATGGAAGAATCAAATAAGTTAAATAAAAAAGAAGAGATTAATAAATATATACTAAATTCAGTCAATATTGAGGAGCTAAAATTTTGAGAGCTAATTTTTTAAAAACTACTCGTGCGAGTTTTACAAAATTTGGCAGTTTGGCATAATTTGAGTCGTAGAATCGAAATATGGGAAAACAAACGTTCGCATACTATTTCAGAAAAAGTCCGATTTTGTGTCAGAATACCTATATTAGAACAATGCTATATATAAATCTAATACTTATCATAAGTCGTGCTTTCGAGACATAAAAAATGCAAGTTGAATTTCGTCAATCGGCCCAGTAGAACGGGAGATATAGAACTGTCCGCCCTCCCCCTTTTCGCGCGGTGTACACATGATTATCAGTTAAGTTCAAAGTGCAAGGATGTCCGAAATTCAAGTTGTGACATCGAACTGAAAATGAGTCTTATATGAGGTATGGTCTCGTCTTGCAGCCAGACAGGTTGCGCAGCGTGACAGCATACTTGAGGAAGCAATTGAAGATCCTCGTGACAGTCGATCCCACTCTTGCAACAAGGCAGGAGATCCGGGATTTTTCTCGGAGGGAGATAGAGAGATGAAATTGCACTGTAGGAAGCGTTGTAGCCCATTAACAGGAACGTAGGGCCAACTGCGCTCCTAAAAAGTTGAATATATGTTCTATGATCTCCTCTCTATACCTCATAGCAGACAAGAAGCCTTTGTCAAACACATGCAGGGGTATGCGGCCGTCCAACATAATGCCTGTCCAAATCATTAGACCCCCGCCACTATAATTTCCCTTTTTCCTAACGAGGATGCGATGGTATCGTGTTCCAGGCTCTCTCCAGATAGAGGTTCACCACAGTGTCCAGGGTAAATCATCAATGTAAAACTCACGGTGCTCTTTTGAAGTCTGCTCCAAACCGCATGTTGTCTACACTATGTTAAATGCGCTGTCTTGTGTGCTGCAGTGAGCGGAACAGCAGGTCTTCTGGTATATCTCATGAAACCTTCGGGCAACTGTAGACCATGAAACTTGGATTCCAGTGACAGCATACAGCTCACGTGAGGGCTGTGAAGCTACAGTAATCCTATGTCGCCGAACTGAAAGTCTCAAATAACTACCCTCATTCGTTGTTGTGGATCTTAGTCAGCCTTGTCCAGGTCTTCTTGATATAAATTCAGTGTTCTGAAATTGTTCCCACAATTTGTAGACGACAAGAGGGGTTACATTGAGCTCTACAACCTCCTGTGCTTGCGATTGACCTGCTTCCAGTCTACCGACACATCTCTTTCGATGATCATACGTTTGTGGCTACTCATTTTACCTGATACCTTATAAAATTTACCTAATTCTTGTGAGAAACACGGGTAATATCGTGAAGGAGTACGAGTACACAAAGCGCCGAAAGCCACACATGCGCTTATATCCCCTCCACGATCACAGATCCGTAGACACGAACGCATATGCTTACGTATTCAAATTTGAAGATTTGCATAATTCTTTGGAATAATTAATACCCTTGGTTCAATCTTTTTCATAAAAGTAGATGCAATTTGCAAATTCTCTTAATTTTGCTCACGAGCGTACATATATAGGCGAATTATTTATTATTCAAAGTCATACGTTCAGAATTATTTCAAATTACTGATATTAATTAAACTGTTTAAAAACCTATAGAGAAATAATTTCTCTTAATTATTTCTCAGATTTATACAGAATTTACGAAACAAAAGTTGTTCGTTTTGGGGATTATTAGTTTCGCTAGGAGAATATAACCTTCTAATCAATTCCCAATTGTCGAAAGGCAAAAACTGTTTTGCGGAATAACAGGGTACTGCCTTAAAAATTTTTGATGTGGACATTGTATGACTTCCTTGTACGCCTGTTAAATTATACGCATTTTTTCTGCACTTCATTTAAACTTATTTCTTCGAATTTCATTGCTGTGTAAGACCCACTCGTCTATTTTCTGATGTGACAGCTGAAGTACTTGTAGAAATCACACAGGAAAAGGGTAAAAAAAAAAAAACCTTTACTAATTCTTTAAATTTCACAATGCGTCGACTTGACGCTAACACACTACGCCTCACTCGGGTGGTAAATCAAATAACAAAAACTAAACTAAAACTTCGAAGATTTTTAACAAGCAGTAGAATTACTTTATAGGCCTCAGATAATCTTGTTTCCTAAAATCATGTCGAATAGCTAGTGGCAGCAAAGTAATAGCTGTTACACCACGTTAACCAGCAATAAATGTAGAACAGAAGCTTACTCTACAAAAATACAGCGCTTTCCTAAACTCTCTAACTTTCCTTTCTAGAACTCAGTATTTAAACCTTTCCCCTCAAGGTAGAATTTGCATTACTTCACGCGCGCTACCAAATTTAAATATTCTGGCATTGACAACTAGGGGAAATGAAGGTTTATAGGAAAGTAAGCATAAAATTAAACTTAACTCGGTAGTTAAAACAAATGTAAAACCCTACAACTGGTATATCTCTCATTCTATTAATTCAGTTCTCACTTCGTGTAAGATAAAAATACATAAAAGTTCAAAATATCGTCATTAAAAACTGTAAAATGCAGAAAAATCTAAAACACCGAATACTGTTAAAAACAGTTCAACAAAAATTTTGAAGATAAAATTAGAGGTTTTAAGCAAAAACGAGCAGTTCTGCCAGCGGGCAGGAAGATAAAATTTAAAGTTAATTTTTGGTTCCATTGGGCAAAAAGACGCTAAAGCTGGTACATGAACTGAATTAATTCACTATACTATTAAAGGTCGTTTAACACACTCAGAACATTTTGAAAGAGCAATTTTTCTGTTTTCGCATACGATATTTAACAGCCAATCACAGCGGATCATTTTTGAGTTATCATTTAGAGTGGAAACTACATTACGTAAAAAACATTTCATTACAAATGATTACTGATGACGGAGGGATTCGATGCTGATATCTGATTGTTTATTGAAAACGAACAACTTAGAATTTTTGACGAAAGAAATGAAAAAATCGTGTGTCTTGCTTTCAGTGGTTAAGCAGGCAGAAAAATTGTCTGAAACAGTTGTTCGTCTGAGATAAATAAATGTATGATACCAGCATTACAGTTTCAAATGTAAACAAGTAGCCGCCTCGTTAGGCTTAGGTTCAATTTGGAATAATTGACAATTCTACAACTTTGCACGCAGGTTAAGTAAAGGCATAAAAACCTTAACCGGAATATAAGAACAGCATAATTCAATCACACTTAAAGCAAAAAATCTAAAGTACAAAACATAAAAAGTTCACCAACAAAATACAAAATGTACAAAAAATACAAAACGTTTACCTACAAAATGTACAAAAAATACAAAAAGATTACTAACGTATAAGAATAAAAAGCCAGAGCTCACCGCGCTAAATAAGAGGCGCCAATTGCAATAAAATAGGGATGTTTACAACTAGATATTATAGCAGTCCCATACAGAAAATTTCAACTTTTCCAGCTTATCATTTTTGAGTTATACGAGATACATACATATGTACGTACGTACGTACGTACAGACGTCACGAAAAAACCCCTTTTGAATCCATTTTAAATTCATTTTATAATCAGTTTCAGAAAGAAGAGTCTTTAATATGACACCCGAAATTTTTCGCGATTACAATACTCCCTTTACTTCGCACGAAAAAATAAAAAAGTCAAGTTCCTTTAGTGAGAAATAAAAATGATAAAAAAGAGTTATTAAAATAGGCGCCGCTTATTATGATCCCGTTTGCCCATGCTTATTTTGAGAACATTAACCCAAGGATAATATTAAACAAAATATCCTTCAGAATAAGAATGAAATTTAACTAATTTGATTTACATGTAACTAGAAACATATAAACATAAACCGTGATTTTAATTAAATGTCCAGATTAACCGAAGTCATACCAGGGCAAGATGTCTGGTTAATGACCCTGGCAAGTCGGGACTTTCTTGTAAATATATGGAGCCTTTTGTATTTAACTTAAGGAATTACAATGAATATTTTATTGATTACAGTTTTTCTTCTATAAAAACACTGAAAAACGTTTAGATTTCGCATCTAGACACTGTTTTGCCTCCCTAACTAAAACAGTTTCCATAAAATCCTCTACTTTATACTGATAAATTGTGTAACAATAATGATGTGTTTACAATCAATAACATCAATGGCTTCGAATGCTTTGAGTAAAGAAAATGGAAGTAATAATCTTGTAAGGCCATTGCAGATGAATAATTTTTCCAAGAGCCTTTTTCCTCTCTTCGGTCTGCCTTTATCCTCTTTCAAACACAGTTATATAATGTGTGTATTTATTTCTTGTACGGGCTTGTTCTTTGTAGAAAGTGAAACGAAGACGTGCCCTGAGGGCTCAGACTCTCAAATTGGGTCCATCGTTAGTTGTACAAATGAGAACAGGAGTGTTTCTTCATTGTGTTACACAGTATAACGGATCTCCTCCTTCTCTTATCTTATCAGTTTCCCTATGGAGAATGAAGGATGTTCATTATAAGGACAGAAGACGAGAAATTTGTACTTCCTAGAGATAAGCTGAATTCGATTTCAAAGAGTTACTTTCCTTTAGTATGGGAAATGTTAAATGAACAAACACGAAACTGTGTTTTTGTCGAACATCAATATTTACTTGTAGAAGAAATAGCAGCTTAACTCATATAAAGTTCAACTGATGTCGAAAAGTTGAAATGAGAGTTACCCTGAATTCTAACTAATATGTAATATTTTCTAACTAAAATGTATATGTTCTAAACCCGAAGTCACATTCTTGTTTTGTGATGTGAGGTCTAAGGCTTAATGTGGATTTAAAAATGTTTCAGCTTGCAGTTCCAGCAATGAAAAGCTTTAAAAATTACAAAAATTTGAAGTTTTTAAAATTTTTTAAAAATATAAAATATTTGTAGTCACGCCTGGGCTCGAAGCCAGAGAAGGCATGGATATTTTTACGAGTATAATGTTTTCATGCTATGTAGGCACTCAAAATACTGTCGAGCCGAACATCATTTCGAAAGGTTGATGCTAGAGGAATGACGGGTGGAAAACCACTGAATCCGTCCTTCTGAATGTTCACCATTAAAACTGAAACCAGCTTCGGCTTTTTAAGGGGTGAAAAATCCGTCGTTCCCTGTGGTACACTCTGAACAACAGTTACAGTTACAGTAACAAGTATATAGGACACCACGAAATCGTCATTGACAAAAATGGTATAGCCCGCATATACTAACTAACTAGAGAATTATACCTTCATGGGTACATTAGTGCCAAGCTTTGGGACTTTTATGTTGTTTGTTTGGGATTTTTCCACATCAGAAATATGTGATATTTAATAGTCTCTACGTATCATAAATATGTAATGGTATCTACACATCATAAATACGTAATAGTGTCCACGCATCATGAATACGTAATAGTCTCTATGCATCGTAAATAGGTAATAGTCCCTACACATATAAATATGGAAGAGTCTTTACACATCCCAAATATGTATTAGTCTCTATGCGTCATAAATACGTAATAGTCTCTACGCAGATATGTAATAGTCTCTACGCATCATAAATATGCAATGGTCTCTGTACATCATAAATATGCAATGGTCTCTATACATCATAAATGTATAATAGTCTTCACACATCATAAATGTGTTGTAGAGGCATTAGGTATTATTTGGAAGCAGGAGAGATGAAAAATATGCGACGCCTTCGCCAGGACTCGAACCACGGACTTCTGGAATACGCGCCCAGCGTGCTGACCACTACACCACGAAGGCAAGCGAAGAAGGTGGTAGAAATACCTTATATACTCCCCCTTTTAAAGGACGACTGGGGTTCAGGGGACACAATCGCCAAATCCCGGTGGTAGAGTATCATCATACACCACCTTTTTACTTCGGGCGCCAGTTGTAGAGAACATTAGGTTGCTTTGAAGCAGGAGACATGAAAAAAAAATGAGCAACGCCTTCGCCGTTACTCGAACCACGGACATCTAAAATACGCGCCCAGGGTGCTGACCACTACACCACGAAGGCATACGAAAAAGGTGGGAGAAATACCTTATAGTGTAATAGTCTCCGCACATCATAAATATGTAATAGTCTCTACGCATCATAAATGCGTAATTGTCTCTATGCATCAAAAATATGAAGTAGTCATGTATAATAATTCCGTGAGCATAAAGTAAATATAATCTCGGGGTCGAGGAGAAGTCTTCATCGTCTTTTCAAATCTTTATTATTTACACTTATATTACAAATACAATATGCAACCATTCAAATTAAATATTCTGGAATATTCACATAATATGCGCCGATAGATTTTTAATCTTCAACAGAGCATAATAAATACGCAATAGTCTCTATGGAAATATGTAACACGTGTTCCCTACTCATAATAAATATATAATAGTCTCTATACATCAATATATAATAGTCTCTATACATCAATATATAATAGTCTCTACACATCATAAGTACGTAATGGTTTTTAAGCATCATAAATAAGTAATAATCTGTGCACATCATAAACATCATAAATACGTAATAGTCTGTACGCATCATTAATGCGCAACAGTCTCTAGACAACACAAATGCGTAATAGTCTCTACGCATCATAAATAGGCAATATCTTCGACAGATCATAAATATTTAAGAAAATAAACTATTGGACGTAATTACGAAGTAAATGGCATTCAAAACAGCTTTTATTACACTAAGCGACATTGCAAATGCAAAATCAGGAAGGAGTGGCCCGAAAATTAGGCAAATTTTAGGGTAGTTGCAATCACCGAGTTATGCGAATGATGTGAAATGCGCCGCTCTCCAGCGCACGTTGAAGAAGATATAAGGGAAGGAACTGCAGAATGTTTAATTTTCGCGTCGTTATTTCTGCTAGTGAAATCATCTTACAAAGTTTGTTCTTGTCTCAGAGGACGCTGTAATAGCAGAGAATGCCAGACCGTCGTCAACGGAGGTAGTTCCAACAGCCAGTCGATTTTATGAGGGGCATGGTAATCGGGTTGAGACGGGCAAGTTGGTCCATACTGCAAATCTCAAGTGACATAAACCTGGACGCGTCGATTGTGCATCTTCTGTAGCGGCGATAGTTGGAATAAGGAAATGTCGAAGTTTGAGGGGTGTCGGTGCAGCCAAAGTGACGTCAGCATGAGTGGATTCGACAAGCGGTGGCGCACCTAAAGCCACTTCTACTTCCATTCTGCAGCATGTTTAAGACAACCTGGATGTTCCCATATCGACCAGAACCATTTGCCGTGGATTGGTGGCTAGTGGTCTGCACTCGTGACGTCCGTTAAGAAGACTGCCATTGACCCGACATCATAGACGCCAACGTCTGCAATAACTGCGAACAGGCATTAACCTCTTATGCAGTCCCTTATAAGATTATATTTTAGCAACCAATTGTAACATTGATACAACACTATATGAGAAAGATTTTTAGACATTGAACAGATGTTCAGATGTCATTAAAATGAATTTCGCCCTTCTTGGCTCTAATTACAGCGGTTATTTTTAAGGCCTTTAAAGAGATTTGCTTGAGTCTAGTCCCTCATAGCAGCACGCTTCTTTAAATGTATGCTTTATCTCAAGCTGAACACAAGTAAATGAATAATGTACATGTTGTAGAGATTCATTTTAAATAACCAGTTAAATTTAATTTTGAAGCCCTTTTCTATAAGCCTAAAGAAAAGTTATTCCTAAAGAAAAGCCTATAGAAAAGTTAGAGAGTCTGGGAAAACTCTGTGCGTGTCGTAGCGCGAGCTTCGGCTTAGCAGTTATTGCTGGTTACACGTGGTATAAAGGCTATTATTTTGCTGCCACTAAACTCATCAACGCGCTGTTAGAGAACAGGATTGTCTGAGCCCTGTAGCGTAATTTTACTACTTGTTAATATCTTCAAATTTTAAGTTTAGTTCTTACTGTTTCAGTTACCGCATAATCAGAGGCTAATGTGTTAGCATTGAGATGACGTATTGTAAATAATTTAAAGAGTGTAATAAAGGGTAGTTTTAACCCTTCTTCTGTGCAGTCACTACTCTCCAGATTTCACACAAAAGGTAGACAGTACATCTTACAACGTAATAAAAACATATGGAATGAACCATCTGACGAACAGAGATTTGTGGCAGTCGTAGTAGACCGATGACCGTGTGATGATGGCATGACTATGCAGTAGACGAATGAGATTTGCTGATAAACGTGCCATGAGTTAACACATAGTTTATTTTTTAACATTCTTGAAAGAAATGTTTTTCCACATCACTACATTGCGGCGGCAAATAAGCATACCAGATTTACCTGTGATTTATTACATTTTTGAAACAATAGAAGAATCGAACAGCAACCAATAGGATGTTAAGTTTCGTAAGCGGAAAGAGAGAAGATAGAAGGAAAAGGGCGCATTTATCCTATATGGACGCTTCCCAAGAGAAAGTTTCGGGTTAAGCTCCAAATTAGTTACATCATCTGTGTTATTTAATCATATATATATGGATTGATATAGAAATGACATAGTTGAGAGAAATTTTGATTTCATTGCTGATGCTAGAAGGGGGACATATTAATATATAAAGAAGAAAGTTAAAGAGCTGTTTCTAATTAAGTTAGTAATTTATTTTCTTATTTTGTACTTTATAGATATATATATATATATGGTGATGGTTTTAAATTGAATTTACGTTCCTTGGAGATGGTATATGGAAAGTTTTCTTATTATAATTTATTGTGAATTATTGGTTTATATA
>KK119391.1:596284-611910 GCA_000611955.2 Stegodyphus mimosarum
TGGTAGGGAAGAAGGATGAGAGACCCTCAGACCCGTCCCCACGGGGTGCTTCCTTTCAAAATTGGGGGTGGTGGAATAGTTAGGTTGTCACCTACATTGTGCTCTAGGCTCTTGACAACGACAGAAACATTTGACTCCTCGCCAGGATGAATGTCGTTGACTTGTGCTGACCATTGTTAGAGAAGAGATTGGTAGCAACAACAACCACTGAATTAATTAACTGGATTGCCTTGTTTTCAAAAATTAGTAAAACGTGTAAATTAAAATGTTGTTACTAATTAAACAGAACTCTTTCAAACAGAATAATTAATTATTCAGACAGAGGTAAACAGAATAATTAATTATTCCAATTTATTTAGTTTATCCATTAAAACTTTTCTGAATCAGGATGTGTCAGTGATACGTATGCAATCAAAGACTGCGAGAAAAAGATGCCCAAATACTATCAAAGAAAATCTAAAGACATCTAAAGGCGTTTAAATCATTATTTATAAAAAATCACAGAAAAGTAATGATTCCAAAACCATTAGTTGGATAAATTAAAGACTTTGATTTCTTATCTTTCCAAAACTTTAGTTTGTCCAATGAAACGTTTCTGAAATTGGATGTATTTATGATATGCATGCTATCTACGAAAAGGTAAGACTGATAGGCTAGTATTAAAAAATAAATAAATAAAGATAAGCATAATAAAAAGTTTAAAAGAAGTAATTTTTTTTCGCTACCTTCTGTTAACGGCTGAATAATTGAGTAAAATGAAAATGTTGTTGTCAGAATATTTCAAAACCTGTTCTATCCGTTATTTTTCTTTTGAAATTTGATGCTTATGCTGACAGGATTCTCCAAACTGGGTGGGCTGAAGGCAAACACTTGTCATGGTATCAGTTCAGAATACTTCACAAATTGCCTTTATATTGATGATAACTTATTGACAGATAATGTACATACCCATGAAAGATAATGCCTTTATTTTTTTATCAATTTTAGGTATCAGTAAGATTATAACTGCGATTTTTACAGTGATACAATAGCATACGACATTTTGAGTGGTTTGGGTCTGAATAGAGATTAGGCGCTTACTCATCTTACTCCTCTGTTCTTTTCGAACTTCTTCATCACATTATCTTTACTAATATTTTAAATAAAATTTCTGTACTCAGAATTTCAAACTTCTTATCTAGTAGCTCACAGAAAAATAAAATTTAAAGCTAAATATACGAGTATTAGTCTCTTTACAGCTGAAAGAACTTTCTTTGAGTTTTATAAATAAAATTATGAATGGCAGACTTTTCATATTACAAAGGGGTGACAAAAAATTTGCCGGGTTAACGGAGATGAAACTTAAAGTTAGAAACCCTAGTTTAGAGACAAAAATAAAAATAACTGGTGTTTTCTATTTTTTTTATTTATTATTATTTTACAATGTTGCTGTTTGATGTGTTCTCCTTACTCATATCTTACTGCATATAAACCTTAGAAACCTTTTAATTAACTGTACAATTATTTTATTGTGCATACTTAACTTGTAAGGTTTATTTACGTTTTCTAACAGTTATTTTAATTTTTGTATCTTTCCTATCTTATTGTAAATTCAGCTTACAATTTCCTGCCACAATGTGAATTCAGATACGCAGAGAATGCAAATGAGAATGAGTACTATTTAAGTCGTGACTTAACCGACTTTAAGAGAGAGAGTCTGATTTCCTGACTAGCGCGCGTTTGCCTTCTGGCCACATCTCTCTTAGCTGTTACTACGCTCGGCCATATCTAGGCTCTTGCTAGGCTTCGCCGATTCAATTAATACTTAGGGGCCAACTAGTTAGATTCTGATAGCTTTGACTACACTATTTAAGAGCTTTAGTTAAGCTAGTTTTAGTTCACATTATTAGTATTTAAGTTTATCAGGATTGCGTGTTCCGTGCATACTTTTGGCGAACATTGTCGTAACCGTGTCAAAGTCCTGATCTCGAACAGGGAGCTGAATGCAGCTATGTTCTGGTATGTGGTAGAATAATTGTACGTAAGAAGGATTTAAAATCCCCTTTTATTAAACCACTATTTACAGCCACTTCCCAACTTGGAAGGGATAACAGAAAATAATGACCCCACTTGGGTCTAAACTGAACAATCAAATAATTTAAAATAAAGTTGAGTAGAAAATTAAGTAGTCATTGCTCTCAGAGCTTTAACGCGACGTTGACCTCTATTCTAAACCATCAATGGTGCGTAGCAAGATTTGGCTAATACTAACGCACTTAGATTACTTCAATAATATTAGAGTAACAGCGCTAAGGCTTAGAATGTAAATACTAGCTATTCAGGTGGACGTCGAACACAGCCGAAGTGATCTGAGACTAGAAAGCTCTCTGAGAAGTTCCTCGCTAACCTTTAAATACAAAACTTGGCTCCACTTCAAATTAGCACAAAGCTGAAACGCGCGCTCATTCTAACGGGAAGTTGAAATAAGAGTTCACAGGAAAGAGAAATTAACATAAAACTTTGTTAGTTTAAACTAAAACCTTACAAGTTCAAGCTCGAGTGGTGGCTTTATTGTAAAGTTCCAAGCCGGAACTGATTGTAAATATATTGAATAATAAAAGGTTTTAAACCCTTCTCACGTCTTAAATATTCTGTTCACACACTTAAACGATTATTCGCTTGTCAAGTGTTCGTGGGGTTCCGAGTAAGAACTTAAGGTTTAAGGAGTTGAACCCTACAAACTATTACTGCCTCATGCGAAGTAAAGGAAGTATTGTAATCTTGAAAAATGATTTTTCAACGGAAATATCCATTTTGACTGTTTCGGAATACATTTTGACTATTTTTTGAATGACGTCTGTACGCATGGACAAAATAAAAGACTTTTTATTCCAAAGCGGATTATAAAATGGATTCAAACTGGACTTTTTCGTGACGTGTGTATGTACATATCTTGCAACTCAAAGACAAGTTGCTATAGAACGTTGAAATTTTGTGCATGGCACTGCCGAATGTTGCTCAAGTGGACTGCCGACCCTAGCTATATTAAGCCTTACAGTATTTGTTTTCACTTGGCAGATGCTGCTTTGTCATGACTCCAGGATCCGATAGTATTTTTGATTTCTTATCAAAAGAGATACATAACCACAACAAGTGCTTCATATAGTTTTGTAAAGTTATATGGGGCTGCTATAACATCTAATACTGCACCTTCCTTTTTATTGCAGGCGGGCTTATTATTGCAGTAAATATGCATATATATATATATATATTATTGCAGTATATATAAATATATATGTACATATAGCATTATATAAACACATATATATATATTAAAATTAATTGCAATTGAAATTAATTAACTTTTAAATTTATCTTTGCTTTTTACGAATAGAGAATATTTGTTAAATTCAAATACATATATATACATATATGTATGTATGTATATATTTATATATATATTCATAATGAAAGTAATCAAAAGTAAATTAATAGGCCCAAGACTTGCGCTAAAGCTGCAAAGTAATAAAGCAATAATTCACTATAATTATAAAAAGAAAACTCTCCATATTACATCTCCAAGTAACGGAAATTCAATTTAAAAACATCATTGAAAAGGTATTTTTCAGAATTAAAAAAAAAATTATAGAATTTTCAGTCCTCCTTGCTTTAAACACAGTTAAGAAAAAACTAAATCACGAAAATGCCAAAAAAATATTTATATATATAAAATAATATATAAAAATATATTTATATATATATATATACATACGTACATACATAGATTTATACATATATTTATACATACGTATTTATTGAGAAAGTTGTCGAATTTTCTATTCGCTGTTGAGAAAAAAACTAGTAGAAAAATCTGCGCGTAGTGCTGTAACATGGAGCTTTGAATAAAAAAGATTAACTTTGTTTTTCACTGTTTTTGTATTTTTAAACCATTTCTTTTACATTTCCTGTTCCAACAGTATATTATAAAATTTGCAAGTTCATAAAAATAGGAATGAGTAGAGGATCATGGTTCTTGCAGTCCTTGAATAATTCTCTCATATGTTTCATTTCACATACAAATTTATATATATATATAATTGAATTTTAAGATATTAAAAAATTGGAACTAAATCTTCTATAGAGCTGTAAGAACTATTACTTTTAACCCATCCCTTCTTTTAAAGAAAAAAAATATACATATGTGTATATAATGTATGGCAATGGCGCATTATATAAAGCTGTAGTTATGTCACATACCTCAGTCTCAGATAAACAAATTGAGTTGAAGCAGCAGAATTCTCTATAAGCATCGACTGACACGTCCTGCTTGATTTCATTCTACCAACTGCTGCCTATATGCAGATTCCGTTATTCATTTTTTCTTTCCCTTTTTGACAAATGTTTTCCTGTCTGATGTGCATATATATATATATGCGTGTGTGTGTGTGTGTGTATTATACGTGTGTGAATAAGATTAAAAATTATGTAAATCAGCTTTATAATTTAGTTTAGCAATAATCTCTTAATTTTCCTCATTTTTAATTTAGGCATTTCCTCCCTGTATTCTAAAAACGGTAATAACTTTTACTATTCTAAAAATAGTAATAGCTGCTTCATTTCTGGATCAATCCATCTCACATATCTTGCATAACGCTAATGATGAAGCTAATTCGGAACCTGAACTCAAAATTTCGAGAATAGAATTTTTTCTCATAATAAGCAACCTAAATCAAAAACTTTCTCCATCAATCGGCATAACAGAACGGGAGGTACAGAACTGTTTTTCCCATTTTTTAACAGATTATAGATTGCTCTGTTAACTTAAAAATTTATTATTGAAAGGTATGAAAAATCACCCAGAAACTCTAGGCTAGGGTTCAAACTGAGTGAAACTGCGTTTAAACTTATAAAGTTGGGGGATAAATAAATAAGTATTTGCATGCATTTAAGAGCAATTTATCCTAATATACGCATTTACTTAGTTTTTAAATTTCAGGCAGTGCATGAGACGATAACGTTTCTTAAAAGCCATTATGAGAATAAAAACATCGGCGCATATTCAATGCAATACGGTAGTTATCCCATTATTTTTTGATATCTCATCTTAAAGTAATTTCTTCTAACTTCTAATTATCTGAATAAAAGTGTTTTTTGTTTATGATATTGTTCAGTTTCCAAATATTCAACATGTGATTCACTTTTTTCCCACCAGATTTCATCAAATTTCTTCATATGGCTTTCTTCTTCAGCTGTTTAAAAAATTCTATTAATTTAGAGAAACTAGTTCATACATTTGAAGTGGTTTCAAATAAATTGATGTTACAACATACAATTCATTTACTCCTACTTATTTTTAATGTCTTTAAACAGTGAGTGCTAGAATTATAGGTATTTGGATAGAATTCGCATTTATGCTTTAAAATAATTTGCAATATTATGTAGCGACATGCAATTTTAAAATCGCAATTTACTTAGAAATTAATTTTCAAACAGTTTATTGAATTGTTGATGTTTTCCTATTTTTCCAGATGCTAGTTTTTAAACCATTCGGATCATTTTCTGTCTTATTTTCTTATAAATTGCAGTATAATGGTTTAAAGTATTTCAGAAGTCAAAAAAGAATCTGCCAAGAAATATTATTAAACTGGTTAAACATTTAAAATCCGTAACGTAAGTTAAAAATTTCGTAAATTTTATGAACCGCATACGCATGTTATAAGTTAAAAGCATTTTAAAAGTGCATTTTAAAGTATGAAAATACAGAGGCTGTTCGCCCATCTTAGACGATTTTGTTTTGCTATTAAAAATATCGTCTGCTTCGAAATTTGCTTTTAACTACGACTGTATTTTTGAAAATATAACGTATCGTCTGCTACTTGACAGTTTTGCTGTTATCCAAAATGGCGCTTTTAAAGAAGCAATGGATGGAAGGTTATGTTTGGACTCTTTCCGACGAAAATTATTTGCATTTAGTTATTAAAAAATTTGATGTGTATACCCCATGATTTCCTTGTACGGAATATTAAATTATACGCAATTTTCCTGCATTTCATTTAAACATACTGAATTAGCAGTTAAAGAATTTTGAATTAAATCTACTTCGTCAATACCGCATAAACCAGAATAGAATAAATGCACTCTTTAAAGTTCACTATCGGCGCTAGGTTCACTTAACAGCGTTAATCTCATTCATTTTATAACTCAGAATGCGCAAACATTATAGCATCTGAAGAAATACCACAAGTACTATTAAAATACTATAATAAATCTAAAACGATGTAAAAAAGAAATTAAACAAATAAAAAAGAAACAGCCTTTTTCACAGACGATTCAGCGCCGCTTACCTAATGCGCATGCGCTACTGATTAATTCAGTTATTACTCTGCGGTAAGGCAAAAATATATAAAAATTCGAAATATTTTCATTAAAAATTGAAAAATATAGAAAAACATAAAACACCAGTTAAAACAATTAAAAAGCAAATTTGCAGTTAAAATTACACTTTGCAAGCAAAAATAAGCTAATAACTTAAATGATAATTCCAGAATGAATTAAGCATAATTTAATTCGCAACAGTAAAAGAAGACGTTACTTTGTTGTTGCGAAGCTTAATTTCTCTAGATTGGCAACAAATCCACTATTCTGCTAAGTACCAAATGTAAACAAATATGTCCGCTATCATAACCAAAAATTAGGCTTAGCCGCACTTAAAAAACTCTTAAATTGTTGATAATTGCACAATTATTTCATGCAGATTAACTAAAATTATAAAATCATAACCGAAAGATAAGAACAACATAACTGAATCCTTCTTAAAGCAAAAAATGCATAATTTACAAACATATAAAAGTAAAGAAACTGAGCTCACTGAGCCCAGTAACAGAGTGGATATATATATATATACACTCACGTTTGTGAAAATTGCAACACCATGAAGGACTTACGCGAGTGAGCTGAAATTTTCAGGAAATGCAAAGTAGCGCATGATATGCAAATGATTAGAATTGCAAATCCGTAGCGCATGCGTATGCTGAGCAGCGCCCTCTGAACGGCTGATGGATCCGAATAAATAGACGGCTGTAGCGAGGCGTGTATGGTTATCGGTGGTTATCCGCTAGTGGTAAACGTTAACTCAATCTGTACTTATGCCTCGTCGACGAAAGAGAGCGAGATTTGAACAACTTACAGAGTTTGAACGAGGGAGAATCATCGGCCTTCGTGAAGCTGGATTGTCGTATCGTGCAGTAGCCTCTCGTGTGCAGCGTAACAGCAGCACAGTGATGCGCGTTTGGAAGCAGTGGACGGACGAGTGTCGGACAACTCGGAAATCCGGGAGTGGACCCCGAAATGTGACGTCAGCTCGCGATGATAGACACCTGGTCCGCATGGCGCGGACGGACCGTACAGCTTCCTCTAGACAATTGGCAGCACTGTGGTCAATAGCTACAGGTGTTTCATTGTGTGCTTCATCAATTCGTAGACGTCTGCTGCAGTGTGGACTGCGCGCACGGACTCCTTTATACAGGATCCCCCTAACGCACGACCATCGCCGCCTGCGGCTACAATGGGCCAATCAGCATAGAGACTGGCGTGCTGATTGGCAGCATGTCGTGTTTTCTGACGAATCCCGCTTTAATTTGTGGTACCATGATGGCCGCATTCGTGTCAGACGCTATGCCGGTGAACGCCACCTTCCGGAGTGCATTATCGAACGCCACAGTGGACGAACACCCGGAGTTATGGTCTGGGGCGCCATAGCATATCATAGACGATCTCAATTGCTACGAATTGTGGGCAATCTGAACAGCAACCGGTATATCCGTGAAGTTCTACAGCCCGAAGCTGTTCCCTTCCTTCAAAGCTTGCCAGGCGCTGTATTTCAACAGGACAATGCCCGCCCTCATACTGCTCGGATTGTTAAATCCTTCTTTGCAGCGCAGCAGGTACAGCTTCTTCCTTGGCCTGCGTGTTCCCCGGATATGTCGCCAATTGAACATGTGTGGGATGTCATTGGTCGGCGTCTTGCTCGTGATCCTCGTCCTGTTGCGTCTGCAGACGAACTTTGGGTACGCGTACAAACGATATGGAATGCTCTTCCTCAGTCAGACATTCAAACTTTGTTTGACTCCATGCCACGTCGTGTAGCAGCACTTATTGCGGCGCGTGGTGGCCACACAAAATACTGATTCTGATCTCTTGTTCTTGTTTGTTTGCTTTGAACATTTAATCATTTATTTGTACCACTACCACTCAACTGTGTAATAAATTGCATTCAATTATGACGATTCCTTCTTGGTGTTGCAATTTTCACAAACGTGAGTGTATATTTATATACTTTTGATGCGGCCAATTGCAACCAAACTGCGAGGTGCACATCTACATGTTATAGCAGTCCTATATAAAAAATTTCAGGGTTCTGGGGCTAGTCCTTTTTCAGTTATGCGAGATACATACATACATACGTACGGAGGTACAGACGCCACGGAAAAATCTCTTCAGAATACATTTTAAATCAGTTTTATAATTTTATTGGGAAAAAAGTCCTTTATTCTGTCCTTACGTTTAGATATTACGCAAAAAACATCGTTAAATTGTATTCTATAGAGGTCAAAATGGATATTTTCGTTGAAATATGAGACCCGAAATGTTTCGCGATTGTAATACTTCCTTTCTACTTCGTACAAGGAGGTAAAAAGGAACGTTTTGAATATTGCAAAGGTAAGATATTTATTGTTAAAAGAAAATCTGCTAAGTCGAAGGACAGTCGCAAAATCATTAATTTCCTCAGTGCCGATATTAATAATGATTTGTATTTTAAAAAGGCGAAAAAACACAACGTGCATCGGCTTTTTCCACCGAATGCAGAACGTGTGAATAAAAATGCAGAACTCGCTGCAGAATTCCTTATGAAAAGCATTTATACGGATAAAAATGGAAAAATGTTGCAGTAGATGAAGCTTGGGTGTATTTAAATGCCTGCAATAAAAAGAGATCCATTTATTATCATCAAAGAAAATCTTAAAACATGGTTCAAAGACCTTAAAGAAAGTTTTTCTAAGTGATTTAAGATCTTTTCTGGTTTTCTATCTAACGGCAAGTAAAGATAAAGAGAGAAGAGAAAATGTTAAGATCAATTCTACCCGTATTATATACTCAGATATGAAATAACTTCTCTTTAGCCACAGTGCCATTAATTAATATAACTACATAAAGACAAAGCAAGCACCACACGTCCAAATGCGCTGTTAATTTGCTGGAAAAATAATGGCAGAAAAAACGGGTATCAGGGTCACCCTCACTCATATTCCTACTAAATCTCCTGCTGTATCACCCATAGATTATGCGCTTTTGGACTTTTAAATAGCGGATTGCCCAAACGTCGACCTACAAGTCTCCTTGGACTTAGAAAATCTGTTCAAGAGGAATGGGATAAAATAACTCTTCGGCTATTACAAAATACTTTAAAATACGTTTTGGAAATTGTGGTGTAGAAACGTAGTCAAAAATAAGGATTATCGAACACAAAAGTTTTCGGTAAAATATTTCCGTAAATGCAATGAAAATCGTCTAAAACATGTGCAAACAGCCTATATAAAAATAGCAAAATTTAAATTATAAAGAAGTAAATTTGCTGTTTAAAATCGCATACTTTATTTCACAGTTACAGAAGATAAAATTTAGAAAAAATTTAGAAGAAATAAATTAAAGATTTTATAGCACTTTGCCTCATGAATGGTTGTATTCTTAGATCCGGCTATTTACGAGACAACGTGGAAGATAAAATTGTTACATTTTCAAGCAATGGCGAAGCTAGTCAAATCGCGAGGATAGTATATACATATCTGCAATAGTGCAATGTAGCTAATATATAGTTTAACCGCATCGCATGAGCACAAGCATTCATGTACCATTCTCACGATTCTAACCAAAGCTTAATTTCGAAATATATACATAATTTTATGATAAAGGTGCAATGAATATCTATTACAATATAATAATTGTTATTACAATTATTAACTATTATATTTTACTGTAAAACTTTCATTAGAATTAATTATAATATGTAATTATTGTTACTAACTTTGTGCATAGATAGGTAATTAGTGCAGTTATGTGTAAAATTATTATATTTTTCTGCGTAATGTAACATGCAAAACAAAGAAAGAGAATCTATACAGGAAAACTTAGAATACAGGGTCAAGTCCATCTAAATTGAGTAAATACTATGTAACTCGGCAATTTGGCAAGATAGCGCCAAGCTGACAATGGTTTTGGCAACATTTTGGTCTGATCCCTGTATTACAATAATAGGTATTGTAATTAAATAAATTTAATTAATCACTATGTTAGCTGTAACCGTAATTCGACCCTCGTATTGCTTTCCAGTAATTTCGAGAAGCAAAAAGTACGTGAAATATCTCGGCGAAAACTATGTAAGGACGGTGACAGCATCTGCTTTGAATTTCTGCTGTTGATTTGATAGCTGTTAGCTCAGACCTTTAGTTCCAAGTATAGCTTTGCTCTTCGACTACGTTTTCAGTTCGGTTGTCTTTCACGTTCATAGTATTTTGAAATGTAACTGCTAATTATACTCTGTGATATCGTGAAGAGCTGTACGACTATTTTTATGGAAAGTTTCAGATCTCGGAAATGTTTATTTTGATGAAATAAATTTTATCAACCTATCATCGGAGCTGTGTGCATTCAATCTATTGCTCTCTGGGACTCATTTCATATTCGAAACGGCGTCTTGTACCGGAAGTTCGAATCGGATGATGGAAAGACATTCCAATGGCAGCTGATACTTCCAAGATCTCGGATCCCGGACGTTCTTAAGAATTATATAGCAGTCTATTTGGAGGCATTACATAGACAATAATAAAGAAGACATTACATAGAGTTCCAGAGCACTTCCACTGGAGTAATACAAGGGTGCAAAAGTGGTGCCAATCTTGCGATGCCTGTGCGGGTCGGAAGGAACCAAAGAAACGCAACCGAGGGAAGTTGAAACGTTACAATGTGGGAGGACCTTTTCAACGTATCGCCTTTGACATTCTGAGACCTCTTCCACGGACTGCTGATGGCAACAAATACATCCTCGTTGTCATTCATTACTTCACCAAGTGGCCTGAAGCGTATCTTATTCATGATAAAGAGGCTGTCACGGTAGCAGAGGTAATGATACAGCAGGTTCGGAGTGCCTCTTGAGTTACATTGCAATCAAGGAAGAAATTTTCTCTCGGCTGTAATTCTGCAAGCTATTCGGCAAAACTCAAACGACAATTTACATCCCCAGTCAGACGGCATGGTAGAAAGGTTAATCAAACCATCCTTAATAACCTTAATAATAATAAATACTGTTCTTCCTAACCTATCGAACTGCTGTCCAGGAGACTACCAGCTATTCCCCAACGCAGACGCTCATCGGTCGGGACCTTCGTCTTCCTTGTAATCTTTTATTTTGTCGCCCTCCGGACGCGCCTTCAATCCCTTAGGAGTACATGCAAGATCTCCAGGCGCGATTTGAAGTGATGCACAATTTTGCACGAGAACGAGTCAACTTGCTGACGAAGAAGATGAAGACCCGATGCGACATGAGACCTACAGATCATCCATTGAACGAAGGTGACAAGATATGGTTCTGGAATCTGACTCGAAGGACAATACTCTCCCCTAAACTACAGTCACCTTGGGATGGTCCACACACAGTCCTAAACTGGCTGAACGACGTCGTTGATCGGATCGGCAAGTCACAGAATTCTAAGCCTAAAATCGTTCATTAGGACAGGCTAGCCCCTTACTGTGGCCATAGTACGTGGTCTTCTCAGTGTAAATAATGCAAATAGTATGAGACCATAGTCCTGTTTGTTTCTAAATTTGTAAGTTTGTAGCATTCATTATTTTAATTAACCAAGTTATTTTTAGTTTGAACTTTCCTATCGATATCTCAAAGTTTCAATTGCTGCCCGAATTTAGCGCGAGCGAGATATTTATGCAAATCGCATATATCTGATAGCAGTTTAAAAGGCAGGAGTTAACGAGGAAAAGAGACAGAGTCTTGGATTTATCGCCGTAAGGCTGTGCGCGCAAATAATTCCTCTGTCTAGTGAAAGTTCGCCTTCATAGGCAATTGCAATTCCTAGTTCTTGCTAGTGAAATTTTCATTATTGCATTTCACTAAGAGTTAGGCTTCCCTCGCCGTCCTACTTGAGGTTAAGTTAGGTACTGGAATTATTAACACACTTTATTTCATATTATTTTAGTTCAGCCCAAGTAGTGGCTTACTCTCAAGTTGGAGAGTTGTAATTATTTGAATTAAAGGGTCCTTAAACCCTCCTTCTGACTTTGTAGTTCTTCAACACTAAAGGACATAGCCTAGATTTGCTCACTGTCCTCCACATAGGGTTTCACAGCGTATGCTTGTTAAGAAAATTAAGAGATTGAAGGAGAAACCTTATAAGTTTATGTGAAGTTATTGATTTAGCAATTGATTTGTTATTTACGAAAATTATTGTTTTAGTATTACACTAATTTTTCTTTGTTGTAAGTATGGTCTTCTGTCCAGGGATTGTACTGCACGAGACGTACAGTCTTTGGGAGGGGGCAAGGCTACGAATTTTGTTTATAGACGGGTAATTTTAGTGCAGTTACGTGTGAAATTATTGTATTTTTCTGTGCAATATAACATGAAAGACAGAGAGAGAGAGAATCTATTCTGGAAATCTAAGGACACATGGGCAAGTCCATTTAACATTGTGTAAATGGGTATCTCGATAATTTGGGGAGATATCGCCAATCTGACAACGGTCTTAGTCGCTAAATTTGGCGAAAAATCGCCAAAATTGGTGACATTTTGTTTCGGTTCCTGTATCATCATAATAGTTATTGTAATTGAATAAATGTAATTGATAGCTGTATTAGCTGCAACCGTTATTCGACCCTTATATTGCTTTCCTGTAATTTCGAAAAGCAGAAAGCGCTAGAAATATCTCGGCGGCCAGCTGAAAACTATATAAAGCCGGTGACAGTATCTGCTGTCAGTTATTGTTGTCATTAACTATTAGCTCAGGGCGAGTTCCGTGTATAGCTCCGCTCTCTGACAGCGCTTTCCATTCTGTTGTCTTACGTTCACAGTAATTTGAAGTGTAACTGCTGATTGTACTCTATGATATTGCGAAAAGTTGTATGACTATTTTTGTTGAAAGTTTCAGATCTCTGAAATGTTTATTTTGATAAAATGAATTTTATCAACCTATCATCGGAGCTGTATGCATTCAATCTATTGCGAATCCGTACGCACGCAATATTATTATAACTGATTACAATAATTTTACGATTATAAATATTTAACATAATAATACTATAATTAATAATTATACTATATTCTTTTAATTCTTTGAACTAAAATATATGTACATTAATACACATCTAAAAAAAAGAAATTTCTAAAGAAGTAGTTATAATAATTACACGATAATGAATGATTATTATAGCTATTTAATTAATTATAATATTTTTTTCTTTTTTATTTGGGGATTAAATCTATATGCATATTTGAAGTAGGAGTTAAAAAACAAATTTATTTTAGAGAAAAATAGCAAAAATAATTCTTGTGTAAAAGATCATAATAGTGGCAAACGTCACGTTGTATCTATTACTATCATGGAAGACCGCGCTCAAATGAGATATATACCTGCTGAGATTTTAATCTACAGAAAGAATATTTCTGCTAAAAAATACAGTTCCATTATTTTTAGGAATCTTATTTTTAAAAGTAAGCAATGAAATATGCATTGTTCACCTAAAACTCATGTTATAAAAAAAATTTCAACATTTTTGCTTACCAGCTTTGTACATCAATGCGAATCTTCTTGCGTATTTCTGAGAATACGAAATAAAGGTGTGAAAGAAAACTAAAGTCAGGATCACCCGATGACACCGGGCCTTTTTCTCCTTCGGCTAAGGTTCATGTCAGCCAAGGTTGCATTTGACCAACACCCCCTAGATTTAGCATGCATTTAAGGGGTGCTGGTTTAACACTGTCAAACTGTAACAGTGTAAAAAGTTTAGGAAGACCTCAATAAATAAGTGTCTAGCTTCAAAACTGCAGTTTCCCCTTAAATAAGGTTTTAAAAAAATTAAAGTCAAGCTGTTTTTAATTATGCTGGTCAGGGTTGGATTTATTCTATCTCTTTCTTCCATATTTAATGCTCCTTATCTTAAACGTCTTCATCTGAGGAACCTAATCTATCAAGATGCAATACCTGTTAGCTGACATGTACTTCCCAATACTCTTTCTGAATACTAAACAAAATCGTGGAGCTCCTCAGGCAAGGGTCAGTAATTTAACATGTGTCTGAATACTTTATAAATGTTTTTGATTGACAGGACATTGGAAGAGGGTGTGGAAATTTTTATAATCTCGCACTGATCCTTCTTGCAAATTAAGATGAGGGGGGGAGCCCTTGACACCCTTTAGTCACGAATAGTAGTTAATCAAGATTCTTCTTCAAAGAAATTTGAAACTTTATATTCTTCTTCTTCGGAAACTAATAAATAATAACTCTTAATTCATTGTTATGGATAAACCTTGTTATTCAAAAAAGATTGAATGCATTTTCATTATTAAGGATCATCATAGTTATAAATAAATTTTGTAGTTCAAGATCTTCTTGTGAGGTAGACTAAATTTCACTTTAATTTCAAATCGATCTTTTCAACAGTTCACGGTATACATTTGTCTCTCTGATAAGGTTTTCCAGAAATAACGTAAGAGTTTCATGGCAAACTGTTGAACCAATGAATATTTTCCATTCTTCCGTGATACGATAATATTGCTGAGGGTTATCGGTTTGTTTATGTCTTTTTAAATAATAACACCAGATAAACAGGAAGCAATGGATAGTCTATGTATGTATAAAGAAGAATATCTGTTTGCTTGTGTGTAATTCATACAAATCTAAAATTTTTATTCTGATTTTGATGAAATTCTACAAATTTGATCTTCGAAACAAGAGAAAAGTTACTGTCTACAAGAAATTTCGGAAAACCACCTCGCTGGGTCCACATTCAAGGAATTTATATTAACTCCTTGGGCTCATGTCACTCACCTTAGCTTCCGGTCGCCGTTGTTGTATTCCTGCAAAAAAATTTCATGCTAAGTATATAATTGTTCTTCCATAAAAAATAATATTAATATTTCGGTGTAGTTTCAATTTTCAGGTCACGTGAAACATCTTAGTTTCATGTCGCCATTATTGCGTTCCTGCCATCAGTTCTTACCAAAACCGTTAGATGGCGCAATGTTCGTTTAACCTTTAGATCAGTCTAAAACTTTCCAGAACAGTATAGAACCTTAAAACAGAATTTAAGTGCACTGTATATCAGTTCTTTGCCAATGTTTTGGAAAAGGCAAAGAAATCTGCCAAAGTAGACTGATGACTTTCCGAACGCTTAGTTTATAAAAAAGACATAAGTATCAAGTCTTACTGAAATATTTTCATGACAAAGTGTTAGAACACCGCTCTATAATTTTTTGTCTCTTTTGCGTAAATCCTGAGCAACGGCCGGTACTTCAGCTAGTTTACTACAAAAGTTAACTACACACAACACCAGAAACAGTTAGTAATAGACTAAACAGAGGCGGG
>KK119392.1:0-22925 GCA_000611955.2 Stegodyphus mimosarum
GCAGCGAATTGCATCCTCTTCAATTCTGATTGGCTTTCGGAAATTAGCATTTTCCTCTCCGTGTTTAACTCTTGGAAGTGTGCGTATATAACAAACACGCATTTCACATTTAAACGCTAACTCATCATCATCAGACCGCTGTCTTAACTGCCTTACTCTGTATACTAACTTTGCTTTATACAGTGAAAACAACTCACTAATCTAAATTCACGTACATCTGAAATTAGGATTCAGGGGCGGAGCTAGGGAGGAGCAAAGGAAAACATCTGTCCCCAGGCGCAGCAAACTGGAGGCGCCAAATTGATTATAAGATATTTTGGAATGAATTTTTTGCATTTTTGGCAAATAGGAGGGGGAGGTGAAATCTTCAATTGTTCTCTGGCGGTGGATGTCTCTGAGAGGATGCTAAACTAATGTTACGAATTACGTATAATATAACATGAAAGGCTTCAAGAACACGAAGTTTTGCCGAAAAAATATATCGATTTGGAAAAATAAATCGATTGGCCGGAATTCGTTTCGTGGAAAAGCTACGTCAAGTGGCTAAAGAGCAGCATGTGGCTCGCAAGCCGAGTTTTGCCGACACTTGCTTTAAGGAAAACTGGTTTATATTCAAGTTATACATAGGGAAGAATAGTAAAACGTCAATCCAACTAACCCGATCATCGAGGTTCGAACTTTGATCGAACTGCAGTGTTCAGTTGTCTTATCTACTTGGCAGCTGGTGAGCCAAAGAAAAGAATGTCTTTTAGGAGAAACCACCATGTATTTAAGTTTCACATTGAGAAAAGCGCAAAAATACCAGCAAGATTTCCGGTATTTAAACCTAGATCAAACTACAAGCGTTCTATAGTCTTACTTTGTGGCCCACTGGTAAGAACCAAATCATTATATCTAATACATTTGTGTATATCTAATACATTGAGTATAAAAGAGTAATTATTTATGTTAGAAATGAAGTCAAAGCAAAGAATTTAAAATAAGAAAGAAGGTGTTATGTAAAAAAAATGGCAAAATTAAGATTTGCTTTAAAATTATATTGGATAAATTGCAATGAAACTGTAAGTTGTTTTAAAAGTGAATTATTTGTTACATAATAATCAACATTTTAATTTTTACATCGTATGGTTTTAAAGTTATATATTTATTGTTTATTTGCACATGCAAGTCACGGAAAATCATTGAAAAAATAATTATAGTATTTATAATTTTCAATTAATAGCAAAGGGCATTTATAGAGATGCGAAAAAAATTAATAATAAATATCTAAAATACAACGAAACGTGTATAAACGGAATTTCCAAGAGAAATTAATGAAGTAATAAATCGCACATGAAAGCTATCAATTAATAGTTATGACAATTAATCTAATTATAATGCCACTGACTTACTGCAGCTTTTTGCATGGAGAACATTTAAGAAGTTTTCTCTAAATTTGTTCCGCGTTTAAATTAAATGCTCTAGCGCTAGTACAATCCACACATGTTATGCATGTGAATGCCATTAAACTGCAATTTAGCAAGACAGAACGAAAAGTGATCTTCTCATTTCTTTTCTTACTAATTTTTGGTATTATGTTATTCTTAGACACCAAGTAAATGATTTTCTAATATTGATACTTATATATTTAACAAGGGAAAAAAAGTATGAAGTTAGAGGATTTATAAAATATGCTACAAAACAGTAAGAAATATGAGTTAGGATAATGATATAATTTTGCTTTATAATAAATTTAAAAGATTAAAAAAAATTTTTTAATAAAACAGAAAATTTATTTAAAGATAACCCCAAGTTTCCGTGGTAGCCGAAGTTCAAAATACAATGATCAAACTCAATGAATGAAGCACCTGTCTTCTCGCAAAAGAAATCGATTTTCTGTTCTGTTTAGGAAGCTTATCATGTCCTTCAAGCCGTTCAAGGTTATTTTTGCAAAGTCAGACTCTTCAAAAACACGTGAGGAAACATGTTTATATAGATGACGTATCACGTAGGAGTGGCGAGACTTTCGATTGATTATCGGAGTGCCGAAGTCCTTTGTGGAGATAACACGGTCTTTACATTCTGTGTCATATGATGATTTTCTCAGAGTAAACGGTACTCGTTAGCTTTGTGGAGTGATATCATTGGTATAAAAAACTTAAACCTGATAATTTGAGGTCTCTTTAAAAAACTGCTGAAGTTGAACTTCTTTGTTTGCAGTTCGCGATGGATCGTCTTTGCATAATCCTTGTTCTCTCTGCGATTGCAGCCCATGTATGCGTTGCATCGAAGTTTCAAGACTGTGGTTCAGCTGCTAAAGTGAACACTGTCGTCATAAGTGATTGTCCCGATTCTCTTGATGAGTGCCCACTGAAAAGAGGTACAGAAGCCAGCATCAACATCGCATTCAAATCTAACTCCGAAACGAAGACCCTTAAAGCCATTGTCCACGGTATTATATCAGGTGTTCCTTTGCCATTCCCACTTCCTCAACCAGATGGCTGCAAGAGTGGAGTTTCTTGTCCAGTGCAGAAGGGACAGTCTTATACCTACGCCAATAAGCTGAAGGTGAAGAATTCCTATCCTCCATTGGCGGTTACAGTGAAATGGGAGCTGAAAGATGAGAATAACAATGACCTGATATGCGTGGAAATACCATGTAAAGTGCAATAAGGAAATGTCTACGCATGGTCGTTTTTTGTGTTTTGCTGTTACCGTGCAGTGTTAGAGAAGTTTAACATATTTACATAAATATTTCTTTTAAAATTAATTTAAACTGATGTATGATACGAACGATTTTGTGATTGATTCTGTCGTGAGTTTTAAACGCATTTCTTCTTCAGGAAATTTAAGTGATGTGCAATCAGCAATGCCATTTTAAAAACTCAGGAAATTACCATAACACGCTGAGTATAATTTGTTGTACATAGCAATTCATATATGACAGAGCATTCAGTACAGAAGATATTACAGTGCATATGTTAAAATGTATTTGCTTAATTATGATTAATTAATGCTGTTAACTTACTCCGAGTTTTGTATGTGTTTATGCAAAGCGAACCATTCAAGTATGTATGCGAACATCAGTATGTGTATAGTATTAGTATATTTGAGAAAATTTCGAAATGAGTCAAATTTTAATATTAATAAAAGTTTTATTAACTTAAGATGCTTTTTTTCATTATTGCCATTTTGTGATTGTGAATTGCTAATTGATGTATATCTATGTATGAAATCGTAAAAGTTTCTACATTATTTTATCTTTAAAGAAAACTGCATTTTTGTATTGAGTAAATGAATAGTATTTAGGGAATACTTTTTTTGTGAGTTATATTATATTCAGGTAGGTATTCTATGAATGAATATGCAAGTAGACGTATACTTTATTTTTCAAAAGTGAATCACAAATGAATAGTATAAGGCAATACTTCAGTTTCTGGGATATATTCTGCTTAGATAGGTATTTTATCAATGAATATGTAAATATATACTTTATTTTTCAAACGTTAATCACAAATGAATAGTATTAGGAACACTTGCCTTGTTTGTGAGCTATATTCTATTCAGATAGGTATACTATGAATAAATATTCAAGTAGATATACACTTTATTTTTCCAAAAGTTAATCTCAGGGTGAGATATATTCGATTCAGATAGGTATTCTATCAATGGATATTCAAGTAAATACATACTTTATTTTTCAGAAGCCGGTCTCGGGAGGAATTTTAACTCCCTACTAGAATACAGGAAAATAATTTATTTTAAATTGGATCTTTAAATTTTATTTAAATTAATTTGTTACGAATTGCAAATGGTATGACAGATATGTATATATCCGTAAAAGTTTAAGACACTTCAAAATGGTTCTAAATTGTGTTTTTCCTTTACCTTAATAAATTACGTATTTTGATGTATACGATTTCGCTAGGCATAGCTTTAAATACTGCTCTTTTGAAGCATAAATCTATCAAAAAATGGTCATCATATATTTGAAATTTCTAAAACTAAGTCCGCACGTTACACATAAAGAAATATACTGTGGTACAAGTAGAATGTGATTAAATGTGTATAGTCTGTCTTTCAGGTGAGTATTGCTCACCATGTAGTTGCTAAAGAGATACGTGGAGCGAATAATTTTTTAGAGATATGTTTTCCATTAGTATTTGCTATTTCATATATTTCCTAGGAAGCTATGTTTTTCTTTGAAAATCGGTGATCGCAAATTAAATTTCCCAAGAATTTTCGGAAATTTAATATGTGGTAACCGAATTTCAGGAAATATCATTATCGAAACATTTAGAAGGAATACTGAAGAAAGCAATGTACGAAACATTTTTAAAGCTTACATTTGCAACAGACATGAACTTTACAAATTAAAAAGGAAAACGATGTGAAAATAAATTCCTTCTTGGTTATTACATTTAACTTCAAATAGAACATGAAATTAATTTTTATGAAAATTAAATAGTATAAGTCTATTTTAAAAAGATTATTATAACCGTTTCGAGGTTATTTTGATTCAAAGCATTACATTTATTTTTCCTATTATGCAGGGTAACAAGGTATAAGGTATTTCTCCCGCCTTCTTAGCATGCCTTCGTGGTGTAGTTGTCAGCACGCTCGACGCGTATTCGAGAGGCCTCTGGTTCGAGTCCCGGCTAGAGTATTGCTTATTTTTCATGATTCCTGCTTTCAAAAAATACCTAATGTCTCTACAGTGGCTCCCGAACTACAAAAGGTGGTGGATGATGGTGCTCCACCACCAGAACTTGCCGAATGGGTTCCCCAGTCCCCAGCCCCTTTTTAAAAGGGGGGAGTATATAAGGTATTTCTCCCGTCTTCTTGCTGTAGTGGTCAACACACACTGCGTGTATTCGAGTGGTCCATTGTTCGAGTCCCGGCGAGGGCATTGCTCATTTTTCAAGTCTCCTGCTTCCAAATAAATCCTAATGTCTTTACAAAGGCAAGCAATGATTTTTTTTGATGAATTTATAATCACTCTATTACTATATATATATATATATATAATGTAACAGCTATTATTTTAATGCAGCTTCATATAAAGATAAGTTTATGATTCAATATGGAACATTATTTAAAATATACATCAGATTTTTACTAGTTAGTGAAAACACATTTCTCGTATGAAAAACAATTAATGAATAAACATGCATTTTGTTTCTGGTGTCTAGAAATATCATAAATATTTTTTGAAGCTGGAAACAGTAATTCATTGATATTTCTTAATGAATCTTTTTAAAATAGCTTTCTTAATCAAAACAAATACTGCACTCGATTTCGAAAGTGTTGCAAGAGTGTTGGCATTTTAATGATTCCGATTTATGTATATGGCAGCAAAAAATAAGTCACTTACACGTCAACTAGAAAAATTTTAATACTGAAACTGTTTTTCTACTATTTCTGCCTAGAGGCTATACACACATTTTTTTTGATGCATCGTAATTATCCTAAACAGCGTAACATTAGCATCGTAATCATAGAAAGATTTTAAATATAATTTTTATGTTTTAAATGTTCCATTTGATAACCTTCATTCTTCACAATCTTTATACACCGTAATTTCCAAGTCAATAAAGCCTTTTGTATTATCGGAAGCTGTGTTTTATGCAACTGGCTTCTCGAACAGCTTTCCAAAATCTAAGGAGGTTGCAGGTCGACATTTGGACAACCCTCTTTTTAAAAGTCTAGATGCATAAAAATACATTGATGAGAGATCAGAAGATTTATCAGGGATATGAGTGAAGGGCCTTGATACCCGTTTCTTGTTTAATTTTTTTTCAGGAAATTAACAGTGTATTTGACATGTCGCTACTTGCTTTGTCTCGATACATTTCAACTGATTGATAACATTGTGTGTAAATAAAACGTATTTCATACTTGAAATTTGGGTATAAAATGCGTGTTCAAAATATAAAATATGTGGAGTTGATCTTAACATTTTCTCCAGTCTCTTTATTTTTAATTTGACGTTATATGAAAACCGGATAGCAATCATAAATTCTTTTGAAAAACTTCTTTAGATTGCCTGAGACATATTTTAATTTTTTCTCTCTTCTTTGATGATAATAAATGCATCTCTGTTTATTACAGTCATTTAACTACACCCAAGATTTGTCTATTGTGACAACATTTTTTCATTTTTGTCCGGATAAATATTACTCATAAAATATTCTGCAGTGCGTTCTGCAATATGATGTGGAGAAAGATAGTGCATATCATGATGTAAGATATTTCTTCCGCCTCTTAGCACACGTTCGTGGTGCAGTGGTCAGCACACTCGGCGCGTATTCGAGAGGTTCGTGGTTCGAGTCCCAACGAGGGCATTGTTCATTTTTCACCACTCCTGCCTCTAAATAACCTAATGTCCCTATATAAGGTATTTCTCCCTCTTTCTTAGCATGATTTCGTGGTGTAGTGGTCAACACTCTCGGCGCGTATTCGAGAGGTCCGTGGTTAGAGACCCGGTGAGGGCATTGCTCATTTTTCATCTCTACTGCTAGGAAATAACCTAATGTCTGTACAATATTTTTAGCCTTTTTAAGATTCAAATCAGCAGTATCCACTTTGGATAGATTTTAATCATTTTGCACTGAATACTTTGACACTGAAGATTTTAATCATTTTGCAACTTTCCTTTGTCTTTGCGGATCTTCTTTTGACATTGAATATCATAACTTCTGCAACATTCGAAACATTCGGGTTTTTCCTTCGATTCGCATTTGGAAAAATTTTGCCACTTGAAGCTAAATTTTGACTTTTTTTCCTTTGCTGTTGACAATATTTCCTATGGTAGTTTTAGACATCGAAACACTAAGGCTTTCGCAGCGTTTTTAATAACTAGATACAAATAATTTTCTTCATGAAGGTCCAAAAACATAGCTTTCCATCGATTGCTTCTTTAAAAGTGACATTTTGCATGAAAGCTAAACTGTCAAGTAGCAGACGATTATTTATACAGGGTGTTTATAAAGTCCCGGACCCATTTTGATGTTTAATAACTCATAAAATAATAAAGATAGATTAAAATTAATAACATAAATGGTTAGATAGACTCAAAAAGTTTCATGACCCTTGTCAATGAACTTCTACGTGTGGCCTCTTCGTCGCAAGGAGAATATCAAGTCGATATTCAATTTCACGCCAGGTACCGGCAAGCATGTCGGCATTCACAGCAACATCAAAATCACTTGTGCAGGGAAGTCCGAAACGTTTCTTATTTACGATACTTCCAATTTCTAGAAATTATTTTTCCACCGGAAGGTGCTGCTTTTGGATGGAGTTTTTTTTTTTTTGGTAAATTCTTCTGCAATTTCTCTGTGTTTGAATTATGGATTTCGTTTCTGTGAACCACCATAAAATCTGTGCTTTCTCTTGTGGTGTATGCATTCTCCTTAATATCCGGTCGAATAAAACATCACATACAAAACTACTAGAACAAACACATCAAAAGTAAACATAACATTGCAATAGTTGCCAAAAACAAAAGCGAGAAAAATGCAATTACTAAGCAGATGATATTTAGAAAAGTACAGATACTTAGACTGCCAAATGAAATTATCTGAAATTAATCACACGCGCAGACGATATTTACAAAAGTAAAGACATTCAAACCTGAAAAGGAAAATATATAAGTTATTCCATCAATAAATGCCATAAGTTTGTTTATATCTTCATTATTTTATGAGTTATTAAACATCAAAATGGGTCCGGGAATTTATAAACACCCTGTACTTTCCAAAATGCAGCTGCAGCTAAAAAATTCGAAGCAGAAGAAGTTTTTTAACAGCAAACTAAACTCTTCAAAAACTTTTGCGAACAACCTCCTTATTGCGCAAAAATCAGGTATTTCAATGGAAGTTGACTCATATGAGCCTTATCCTGCCTAACTCAGGTTTTTAGATATTTTATCTGAAAGGAACAACTGTCTCTTTACTTAATTGTAATATTATTTTTTCCTTGTTCTTTTGTTATAAAGAAGTTACTATAATTGCAACTTTGTTTCTACACATAAACTAAAATTCCTCCATTTTTTACGTAGTTTACCGTTCGATCATAATACTGATATGAAAATATTATTCATGCCACCAAGCTAAATGGAAGTTCCTATAGGTTTTTGGATTTTTCTAGAAAAATTGGCATAGTGTGTGCTTGTAAACGGGAAACGTTAACTTTCAAGCAAAAGACTATTATGTCAAAATTTTGGAGTACCACCCTTAGCGAAATCCAGTTTGTTGATTCATTGCCCTTATCACTTTTGAATTACTTTTGAGAGATAAGCGGATAAATTTCCTGTTTCAAAGGAAAGGTACGTCAACAAAATAAAATTTCCCCATGGTAAACAAGAGTCCTTTTAGAAACTCAAAGAATAACAATCTATAATTATTATTACAATTCTCGTAACTATGTGAAGCGCCCTAACGGCCATCTTAAGTAATCACTTGTGGATAATTTATCACGTTTCTGTATTCTGTTTCTTGAGCCAAAACAAAATGTGTACCAGTTTTTATTTCTTCTGTATTATAGTATTGTGGATGATGTCTAAAACTTTTCCACTTGCCTGTGTAACTATGGGTATTGATGTGTACTGAAAAAACTTGTAAGTATAACCTCATGTTATTAACCTATCAGCAAAAACCCGTTAAATTTTACGCGCTCGGTGAGGGCCTCATACTTCGTTTTATTCTCAAGTAAAATACTTATCATTAGCAATTATTCGTACCATACCATATTTTGTAACATTCATACAGTTTTGATTCAAGTTGAACCTCGAATCCGAGCTTTCCGGTGCTAGCACCACATCTACTCGCAATGATAGGATTTAATTTACAAATGTAGACATTGTAAAGATGTCCTTTTTTCATGCGAGGTGTATATTATTATCTTTACCTTCATTAACAGGAATTCGATTGTTATATTTTATACTTTATTCTTTACGTTTAATGAATTAAAGCACTGTTGCATATTACCTATGCAATTATTATTTATTAATGCACTGTTGCATATAGCCTATAAAATGTCATTTATTCGGAATTCAGGTAAAAATCAGATGGTTGCTTTAAAATTCCATTTTTTTTAAACACTGAACCCCCGTTACTTAGTTTTAGCAAATTTAATTTAATTTGTTATTTATCTTATTTCAGACAACATATAACCTTATAAATGTATTTCTTTTACCAAATTCAAACAAAGTTTAGTAATTAAGACTTTTTATGTTAAGAATACATCTGCAAGCATGGCATCACATGTAAACGTAGAAACATTCATCTATCATATACTTCACTTCAGGATATAAAAATTCTTTTTCTTAAATAACGAGAATTTTAGTTGTATTCTTGATACATGAACTATTATGTCACGCTTTATAATAAAATTTCATTACCATTAATTTTTGTCCTGTTGTAAGTCTTGTTTTTCTGAATATCCGGATACTTGTAACTTAAAGCATTCGTCGAGAATGGCCAATACTCATCGGTCAATTAAACACACCATCACTGAGAATGTAGCAATGCATTGCACGCGTGTGAAAGGAAAAGCTCTATTCAAATAAATAACACCCTGTAGAATGGACCCGAGGACCTTCTACACTTCTTCTGTTGTCAGCAAACACCTCAAAAGAACAAAAGAAACTCAAAAGAAAGTTTTCCGTTATTTTAAGTATCCTTGCTCTGTATAGACATTATACACTTAACAAGTATGCACGTTTTCTGCGCGATTCCAAACGTGGCCCAACGATTCGGAACCAACTTCGCTAACTACCATGCCTAGCAGGACGACCTACTACAATGGTAGAATATAAGAATATGACAGTATTCACTCACCTCATTTTTACAAAGGCTATGACTTAAGGCTATGATATTCGCTTTCGGTAATTAATGAGCATTTGAGTTTAATATTGCCAAAAACATCAACATAAGTTAAGCTTTTTAATGAAAATTTTACAATAAGTAAATTCTCTTTTATTGCAGATGCATAGTTAAAACATATTGCGTTGTTCACTAAGAGCTCTTTTGAATTACTCATATGTTTAGTAGAAATGGTTATTTAACAGAAAGACGATAAAATTATTTGCTAATATAAATTTAGATTCATTTCGGGTACCACTTCATAAAAAAGGAAATTACATAACTATTACATATTATGATTATATTGAGTAGTGAAATGTGTTAACAGGTAAATATAAATTTTGCAATGTAATTTATTGGCAAAGGATACACGTGTATTATTGTGTTCACAAATCTGATTTCTTGAAAGAACAGCTTTATTACACTGACGGAAAAAAATTACAACGCCAAGAAAAAATATTGTAGATTAATAATATTTAGGCAATACATTTGCCTTAATTGATTTCATTATCAAGATCACAGGTTAACGCAAGCGAGAGAAGAGCCATTTCAAATATGAAATGCTGGTACATTTATATCCGTTGTAACCGACACAATTTTGAATGAAAGCATGCAAACATGAATGCATTGTGTTGTACAGGTGCCGGATGTCAGTTCATGGAATTGGTCTCCATGCCTGTTGCAATTGGTTCGTCAGTACAGGGACGGTTAATGCTGGTTGTGGATGACTCTGGAGTTGTCGTGAAGTGATTTAGCATGTATCCCGGGCTGGAGAAAGATTTGGTGATCTAGCAGGCCAAGGCAACATATAGACATTCTGTAGAGCATGTTGAGTTACAGCAGCGGTATTAATGTCAGTATTATCCTGTTGTAAAACACCTTCTTGAATGTTGTTCACGAATGGCAGCAGAACAGGTTGAATCGCCAAACGGACGTACAAATTTGTTTTCAGAGTGCATGGGATACCACGAGAGTGCTCCTGTTGTTATACAAAATTCCTATCCAGACCATAACTCCAGGGGTAGATCCTGGGAGTCTAGGCCGGAAACAAGTTAGATGCAGGCGCTCACATGGCTTCCTCCTAACTAAAACACGACCATCACGGGCACCAAGGCAGAACCGGCTTTCATCAGAAAACACAACAGATCTCTGCTCCGTCCTCCGATCAACTCTAGCTTGACACCACGGACGTCGCAAACGGCAGTCATTTGGAGTCAGTGGAATGCACTCTACAGGGCGTCTGGCTCGAAGCTGTCTTTTAAGTAAGCGATTTGTAACAACTTGTTGTGTCCCTGTAGTGTTGGTTTCACGTAATAAACAACTAAGCTGATAAGTCTTCATGACGGTTCAGCTGCTTATTTCATGGTTTCCTGTCCTGTCTTTGTAGTTCCAAGTGCAGCTCGAATTTCTGCTGCAGATGCCGTACGATGCACCACAGCCATACGCCAACATGGCGGTCTTCCCTCTCAGTAGTGTCATTTGGCCACTCAGAACCCGGTCTTCTTGAGCCAGTACCTTCCCTTAACCACTGCGAACAATCCTGCACAATGTATGCATTCCTTCCAAGTCTTTCTGCAGTATCCCGGAAGGAACATCTACGTTCTCACAGCCCAATTACATGTTCTTCATCTTCTTAAACGCATTCTTGAATAACATCAACTCACTACGTCAAATCGCAACAATAAATAACGCTCAAGAAGCTTACAGCGCGTATATAAAGCAAACCTGATTTACATGTTCATAATGGCGCTACTATCATCACACTTTTGCGCCTAGCGGGAAGTTTTAATAGACGCCATCTTTAAGCTGTACGCTTACCAAATTTTGTTTTGTTTAACACAAAATCTTCTTGGGGATTTGTTTTTCAGCCAGGTTATATTGTTAATTAAAACTTACTTTTAAATATTCATAATTTTTTATTAATTTTAAAGACATAAATATTTAAATAGAGAAAATACGAAATTTATTTGAGGATGCATGTTTTTATTGTACTATAGGCATTACTTCCTAAAAAAATGCATCTGTAAAGAGATAAAAGTAAATAAGTATCATGCAGTATGAACAGGTAAGAAAAATTATATTACATAACAAAGAGTTTCAGTTAAGTGATCGTAGCCTATAGCGATTTATCGCAATATTTGTTACAATTTACTCTAAATGATATATGCATGTATCAGAAAGAATAAATTTAATTCTAAAATTTACGCACGTATGTTTATAATTTTTAAATATTAAATTTAAGCATAAAATGTTTGCTTGGCTTGGGACAAAAGAACATATGTTGTACTTGTTATTCACATCTCTGTCATGCGTAAAAATGGATACCTGAATTACCTACACAGCTCTATCCTCTTTTTTATTTTCTTCAAGTCGATGAAAATGATGCTATTTTAATGCAGAGCAGCAGGAAAAGACAAAATATCGTCTTTCTACTGCTTTTCATATTCGTTTCTCTCCATCTCATTCTGAATAAAAATTGAAATAAAGCTATATAATCTTTCGCTAGAAAAAGAAGATAAAATATAGCTGTAATTCAAATCAAACAAACCATGAGGAAACTCCAGCATAACTACAACTGGACTACTGATATAAATAATCTATTCGATATTCATATTTACCAGACGACTGCAATGTATTATGGAACCCCAACAAGCGAGCCATAAATTTAGGTTTTTGAAATGCAGGCTTGCTTTATCGCTCGTGAAATATGTATGATTTACATTATATCCTTCTTCGATGTATGCATATATATTTTACATTGTTTTATTTGAACAGAATATGTAATTTCAAATAAAAATTCACCATACGGAATGTAATGGACATAAAAATAATACTAACGGCCGACTGAAAGTGGGGAACCAAAAATCTAACTCATTACTCTGCGATTTATTTTTGTCAGATTTATTTGTGTACTAAGCCTCGTTAATTATACATGTTGAAAGATCAGGTGTCCGCATTAAAATCATGATGTTATCAGTCTGTAAAGGATTTAATTTTGCATAAAAATATGAAGATGGAATATATGCAAATACGTAAAAGGTAGTGAAAATATGTGAATGCATTTAGATAGGAGAAAAAAAATAAATAGAGTTGAAAAAATACTAATACATTTGGAGAATCGATTGCAACTTACACACATTAAGAACTGCAGTAAAATATTTCGCTTTAAAATAAGATTAAAAAACTGTAGAAGTGTTATTTAAATAATCTCAGCAGATATTAAACATGCAGATTTGGCTTCATAAAGAAAGGTGATAAATGCAGTTCTTGTTAATCTGAGTCTGAGAGGATCCTCATAACTTTGTCAGTGAAGGATTGGGCTCTGAATTTACAAGAACGGTGATTGTAATTTAGCTTCCCTGAAGAATAATGATTATATGATGCAGCTCTGGTCCAATATCTACTACTTTTTCTCTATTCTGAAATTCTGAGTATTTCTTTGGAGATGGAAATAGGCTTCGACTGGCCACAAAATGTACCATGGACAGGCATTTTCCCTTTGTGCGCGAATAAGCAATTATTTGGAAAACGTTTATCGTATTGGCAGGTTAGCAAGAAGCAATTCCTGAACATGCTTAAATTTGAATCCCTAGCATTGCAGGTTTATTAGTAAAACATTATTGATCATGCTGACAAGCATGTGCAAAAATCGGGCAGTTCTTGCACTACAGAGTCCAACGGTCATTGTCGTTTCTTGTTGTAGTGCTATAACCACATCTTCTACTGAAGTCGAAGCAATTGCTTTTTTCCCTCTGCCATATATCATGTCCAATAAACCTTTCTCTTTGAATTTACGAATCATCTACCGCAGATCCTTTGAGAAGCATCGGACGAATTCTCCGCCGCCCAACCGGTATTGTGGTTAGCGTGGCTGACTGTGGTGCCGAAGGGCTCGGTTTCAAAACCCGGAGAAGGCATGGATGTTTGTAAATGTATAGTGTCGGTGCCGGTTTGTACGAAGGTTGATTTTTTTCAACCTCTGATCGCACAGTATGATGACCAGATATGCGGCAGGTGGTTGGTGTGCGTAGTAGGCGACTGCGCATCTCCCCCTTTACACGCTCTGTCACTGGCGTATTCAACACGCCATTTCCTGTTGAGTTGCAGTCACGTAAACATGGCTGTCGCTATTGGTTCTCTTGCCAAGTGTGAACTGCGATCTATTATTCGTTTCTTGCAGGCAGAAGGGAACAGTGCAGCGGAAATTCATCGAGGAATGAGTCGAGTGTATGGAAATAGCTTTATGAGTGATAGCGTTGTTCGTGAATGGTGTCGAAAGTTTAAAGATGACCAAATTGATGTGCATGATGAAGGGGGTCAAGAAGGCAAGTCTGTCGCTACAGACGACATTTTTCAACGAGTTGACCAAGCGGTTAAGCAAAATCGAAGGTTCACCATAATTGAATTATCGATAAAATTTCCGGAAGTTTCAAGATCTTCCCTGTGCTCTGTCGTTACTGAACAGGTTGCGCTACAGAAAGGTTTGCGCTCGCTGGGTCCCACAGATGTTGACTGACGACCACAAAACTCGCCGAATGGTTGCAGCGTTTGAGTTTCTTGACCGTTACAGTACTGACGGAGAAGAGTTTTTGAAATCCATTGTGAGAGGTGATGAGACATGGGTTCAATATGACACGCCCGAAACGGAACGACAATCACAACTATGGATGCACACAAATTCTCCAGAGAGACCCACAAAATTCAAACGAACCTTTAACAACCGTAAGGTTATGGCAACTGGTTTTTGGGACCAAAAAGGTGTGTTGCTTGTGGAGTTTATGCAGCCTGGAACAACAATTAATGCAGATTCATATTGCGAAACTTTGCGACCTTACGGAGAGCTATTCAAAACAAACGAAGAGGTATGCTGACTTCTGGAATTAATCTGATCCACGACAATGCCCGTCCTTACAGCGTTCGTCTAACCCAACGGCTCCTTCAGCAATTTCAATGGGACATTTTCGAACATCCACCATATAGTCCCGACCTAGCGCCGAGTGACTTTCATCTGTTCCCTGAACTGAAGCAGTGGTTTGACGGGAAGCACTTCCAAAATGACGTGGAGCTGAAAGAAACCGTCACAACTCACTTCCAATCATTGGCGGGAACATTTTATGAAGAGGTTATTGCAAAGCTTGTTCACAGATATGACAAATGCCTCAATCGTCAAGGTGATTATGTAGAGAAATAACCTGTACTGTACATTACTTTTGGTAATAAAATCTTTTTTGTATATTCACCCGTCTTTTCTTTATAGCCCATCGGAGGTTGAAAAAAAAAATAGAAATGTATAGTGTCGGTGCCGAAGAAAGAGGCCAATGATCTCCTAAATCGAGCGGCGAACGACGAGACTTTAATCGAAAAACGAGGAAAGATGCAGAAGGCAATCAGAATAAGAAGAAGGATTTAAACTAAGATGAATTTCTTCAAGGAAGGTGAAGAAGTCCGAAGTATCCAAAATCCTTCCACAATTAATTTAAACACCGTGGTCGTGAAAAATTTAAGTTTACCGAAGATTGAAGTTTTAATTAACAACATACTGGCGACAGCTCTTTTGGATACAGAAGCGCAAAGTAGCTTTACCTCGGAAAGATTTTTCAAGAAGCACTTTCGCCGTTACAGAATTTTTAGTGCAAAAGACACGAATGTCATAGCGGCCCAAGGAGAGAAGTGTAGATGCATAGGGAAAGTGCTACTTTTCGTGCGTATCAACGACGAGCTGGTACAAATTTTATTTTATACTGTGCGAAACCTGCAAACATGTATTATTCTGGGTGTGGATTTTTTTAGATTGGCGGAGGCGAAATTAGATTTTCAGGGAGGAAAGTTGACCCTGTCTTTGCAACCAGTGGTAGAACAGAATGATAAGTCCTCGGAGCTAGACTTACAGCACTTACCAGCAGAAGAGCAAAAATAACTGCAGTCGTTAGTAAGTGAGTTCTCAAATTTATTTTGCGATGTACCGAGATTCACGCAGGTCACAAATCATACCATAGAAACGGGAGACGCTCAACCAGTGAGACAAAAGCCATACCGCTATGATAAGTTAAAGGAAGAAATAATTGAATACCATATCAAGGAGATGTTTAAATACAAAATAATCACGCCGATTTCTAGCAGTTATGCTAGCCCAGTAGTTTTATGCAAGAAAAATAATGATTATCCGATTACGCACCCGAAGCGGTGGCGTTTTGCTATAGATTATCGCAAGCTCAATTCCGTCACAAAATATCCTGTATATCCTCTACCTATAATCGAAGAAATAATTCGAAATATTTCTTCTACATACTATATGACCACATTAGATCTTACAAGTGGCTATTTTCAGATTGGGGTAAAACCCGAAGACGTCCCCAAAACCGCCTTCATAACTAAGTCTGGCACGTATGCATTTCTTAGGATGCCGTTTGGTTTATCCGGCGCGCCGGCAACTTTCCAAAGATGTATGGGCATCGTCTTAAGACCGATCCTTGGTAAAAGTACGTTCATACATTTAGACGATATTATAATTACGAGTAGTAATTTAGAACAGCACTCACAAGATTTACGAAAAGTGCTTTTATTGCTAAATGAAGCTGGTTTGAAGATAAAATGCGCCCAAATGTAAATTTGCCGCAAAAGAGTTACGTTACATAGGGTTTAAAATTTCTCAGAATGGAATCGAAACGGATCAGTCAAAGATAATACCTATTAAAAATTATCCTGTTCCTAAAACAGCGAAGAAGTTAGCATCGTTTCTTGGTATGCGTTCATACTATCGGTCCTTCATTAAAGACTTTGCCAAAATAGCTGAGCCCCTGCTAAAGTTGAAGAGGAAGAAAGCTAGGTTTCAGTGGTCAGAAGAAGCCAACTTGGCATTTCGAACACTGAAAGACGCACTGACTCAAGCTCCCGTCTTAAAATTTCCGGAGAGGAATAAAAGATTAGAAATTTCAGCGGACTCTTCAGATTTTGCGATTGGGGCAGTGCTTTCTCAAAATGGGCAAGCCATGGCCTTTTTCAGTCCAAATTTAAATGAAACCCAGAGAAACTATTCGGCCACAGAAAGGTAAACTCTCGCAGTGTTATCAGCAGTGCATAAATTTCGTGTTTTCTTTGTAAGTTCTCCAGTAACTGTATATACGGACCACGCTGCGGTTTCTGGAAAAACTTTATCACCCAGATTAATAAGGTGGGCACTTAAATTACAAGAATATAATCTAATAATTAAATACGCACCGGGAAAGGAAAATATTGTGGGAGATGCTTTAAGCAGAATTAATTTTGATGAAAATAGAAATACATTAGAATAGCCATGCTGACATCCAAAGTATTAGATTCTCGTGAAACAGTAATAGCCGAACTCGGAAAAGATCCGGAGTTTAAAAATGTATACAATTATTTGGCCGACCCTGAGAATTTCAGTCATCTGGATATTGTGCCAATAAGAAATAGGGCCGCAAATTACGAATTGATGGACTTTTATTTTATACGAAAACGACTAATGAAAACCACGATTTTAGACCGGTTACCCCAGCTAGCATTAGATTGAATGTATTAGAGGAGTTGCACGATTCCGCCATTTCGGGCCATTTGGGCATATGAAAAACTGTCCAAAGAGTTCGCGAGGCAGTTTTCTTTCCCGAACTGCAAAAGTTGACTAGGGCGTATGTCCAAAATATCAATTTAATAATTATGTTAATTTCCGCCCTGCCGGGTTCCTAAATAGTGTTAAATCAGAATTCACAAATCAAATAATAGGCATCGATTTATTGGGACCTTATTTTAGAAGTAAAGTTAACAAAAGCCGATATCTTTAGTTATAGTGGACCATTTTAGCAAATGGTTAGAGTTGATTCCGTTAAAACGCGCGTTTGCAAAAATTGTAGTGAATTCATTTTTAAATAAGTATATTTTAAAATACGGGGCGCCTCTAAAAGTTGTTTCTGACAATGGTCCCCAATTTGTTAGTAATATTTTTGAGGAAATGTGTGCGAAACTGGGCATACGTCACCTAAAGATGGTCCCGTATCGTCCGCAGTCAAACATAGCGGAACGGGTTAATAGAAACGTAGTGAAAATCATTCGAAGTTACATTAAGAATTATCACTCTACCTGAGATAGCCATTTATATGAATTTGCATTTGCCCTTAGAAATGCGGAAAACGACACTACACAAAAAACACCCGCTGAACTATTTCTTGGAAGAAAGATTTTTACACCCTTAGACAAACTTTTCTTTGTCCAGGAAAGAGCAGAAGAATTTAAAATGAGTGATATTCAAAAATTGATACGGGAAGCGACAGGAAATATAGAAATGGCCCAGAGGAAACAAAAATTATACTATGACCAAAAGAGAAGAGAGGTGAATTATAATATTGGAGATGAAGTTTTAAAAATAAAACACGCTTTATCAAAAGCCCCAGAAAAAAAGGTGGGGAATTGTTTTCCGCGTTTTGAAGGCCCTTTCCTTATCAAGAAAATTACCCATACTGTAGTAGTATAAAGGAGGAACAACGGCGAGAAAATTACTGCTAATGTGGACCAAATTAAGCCGTATTATAACCGTAATAAAATGGAAATGTTTAAAGATTTTTTCCAGGATCCGGGGAAACGCACTTCCACGGAAGATGTACCTCAGCGGCAACAACAGGAACCAGCAACAATGGCAAAGAAAGGCCAGAAAAAGAAAGCCCCCCCCTCAACAAAGTAGAAGAAACAAGAAACGGAAAATCACAAAAGGAGGTGGATTCAAAAGAAAGAACTCTGAGAAAACAAGTTCAACAATTAACAAAAGACCCAAGCACAATGGAGAAGGCCAATCCAAAGTAGCCAAGAGGACAGCAGAAACATCGAAAAGGAGCCTGAGAATCAAGCAACCTCGGTTGCAGCCTGAGGATGAACGTCCGGAATACAGCAGGAGCCCGGAGCAACGACGAACAAGGGCCCAGAGCAAAGGACTCAGCCGAAAAATGTCGAGCGGATCACCTTCCTCCCCAGCGCAAGTACCCCAGAATGGAAAGAAGGACACAGAAAAGAAAGGCGGAACAACAAGAGGGCAATGGTCAACAGCCAAAGTCAAGGAGACTGGCCCAAGGTACAATCTACCCAACTTTCAAGGATTGGGCCAAGAAAAGAATGGCTGACTACAACAAGATAAGTAGTATTTCTTATTCCAACGTTTAGTTAATTTTCGAGTGTTACTGCAAGTTGCAGGGTCTCTTTTTACCTCAAGCGAGGTTGATTTTTACGCCAAATGGGCGATAAATGATTACTTATCTTGAAAAAATGCTTTTGTTTAAAATTGCAATTCTGCATTTTTTATTAAATTTAAGATTACTTAATGTTTGTAAAATAGATTCTGAAGCATTATGAATATATTAGTTTTGTAAAAGCAATGAATTGCTGCGAGAATGCTAACTAAAATGATTTTGTATTATGCTTTGTCAAAAGACCTGTAAATTCCTAGAATGAAAAGTCGGTAGAAGGAAAAACACGATTTAGTCTACAGACTATTATTTCAGTGTAATGCGATGTTTCAGAAAAGAACTTTGAGAAAAAGAATGTGAAGCACTTGCTGTAAACTTAGAAATTTAACGAACTTATTGTATCTTGTGATTTGTATGCAATTGCTAAGTTTCATAAAATGTAACAAATGGAATTATTCCATCAATGCACGTTAGGTGCAAAGTTAAATTTTGAATGAAGCATGCTTTATGCAAACTACAAATTGTATGCATGAAAAGGCGAGTTAGAATTAAAAGAATGCAAGTGTTAATAGGCTCTCCACCAAATACACTTAAAGTGTTAGACATGAAGTTAGTTAGAGCCTCAGGTTTAGCTGGTTTTAGGGCGTCTTTTGAGGTCTCGTTATGTCAAGTTCTAACTAATGTTAGTCGATCGTAGGTGGTGGAGTTGAACACTTCCGAACAAAAAAAAACCCGCTGTTGCAGTTCGCTTTTCAGCCAACACCGGTGGAGAGCATTGGGGGAAGAATTTAATTTTGCTTGAATGATAATGTGTGTGTGCGAATTTACACAGGTAAAAATAAGGATTTGTACCACCTAGAATTATTCTGTTATTATGTCATACTAAAGTTATTTTCCTTCCAGATTTTGCTGGAAGGAGTAAGACGTAGACCAAAATAAGGTAATGATCAAAATAGATGGAGAGTTATGTACAAATCAAGTTTTCGTCTGTAAATGGCCAAGAAATTATATTTTTCTGTAAAGGTTGGCCTAAGTTTAGAAGGTTAGGTTAGGTTATTCAGTTATGGCAAAGCACACGAGGGCTATCTGCCTAAACGGAGGGATACCTTCGTGGAGGACGTTCTAAGGGAAACTGGCTCGTATACACGTTACACATGGGAAAATCCACGAAAACGCCCATGCAGCCAGCCCGTTCGCGGGATTCGAACCTCAGACCGAACTACCAGTGTTCAGCGTCTTTACCGCTCGGCCGCTGGTGGGCCTTTAAGTTTAGAAGAGTTAAAATTTTTGAGTATTTTTAGAATTGCAAGTTTCAACATGGTCCGTTTGGACCACAGTAGTTCAACTTTTGCCAATTCTGTTTGGAAGTATGTAAGGTTTTAGTTAAACTAACAAAGTTTTATTTTAATTTGCCTTTTTCTATCTGTTCTCATTTCAACTTCCCGCGCGTTTCAGCTTTATGCTAATTTGAAGTGGAGCCAAGTTTATATTAAAGCGAGAGGTAGGAACCTCTCAGTGTGAGAGAGCTTTTAGTCTCAGACCACTGTTAAGCCCCGTTTCCATTAGTGCGTTACCAACGCGTAGCGTATTGGGAGAAACGCATTACGCAGACGGACAACCGTTTACACTATTGCGTTGGATTTACGCTTACGGAAGTTCGGTGGTCAGTTGCATTTATTGCCACCAGAGGTCTCTGATTTAACTTACGGGATTCGGACTCTTAAAATATTTAATTTCGATGTTATTGGAAATTTTTAGTTCTGCTTATGAACTGTGAAAGTAAAGCAAGTTAGCAATTTTTAGATAGGTAAGGTTATAATGCATATTATGAACATATCTAACTGCATAGAAGCTGGAATAATTTAAAAAATTTTCTTTGCGTTTCTAGAAGACTTATATTAACGAAATAATATAGAATTAAAACTAAAATGTACTGTTACTGAAAAACAAATAAAAAGATTAAAGACATTTAAAGCGCAAATTTGGGGAGAAAACTTATAGTATATAAAATTTTAGCATCAATTTCTTCAGTGTCATAGCTGGATAATTTATTAGAAATCTCGTTTGCTTCAAAATGCACTATGTGCAGTCATATTGTATGCATAATCCATAAACTATTAATTTGAATTTATAAATTTTAAATTTATAGCTTTTTATGGAAGAAGCTATAAAGATAATCTTTTTTCTTTTTATATATGTATGCATATCTAAGGTAAATAAAATGGAAATATTTAATATTTCCTGTGCTTCAGCTGGAGAGAACTGAATTTTAAAGCAATTATTATAATAAGTTTTTAAAAATTGTTTTATTAAATATGTTCAGTGCATGAATACTGTCTCATGTTCATTGGTATTGAAAGTTTAGAGCTGGAAACATCCCAAAGTCTCATCACATGCATGTACATTCACATTTCCGTAAGTGAAACGTAAAACAAAAAGATATTTATATATATACAGGGAGTATATTTTAAATTCGTATTATATTATAACTTTCAAAATAAATTCTTGAGGGGAAAATTAAAATATATAAGAGCATAAATAAAACATTATATTTAGTGCACACAATAATAGAAATAAATTTTAAAACACAAATATAGATCAAATTGGAACACGGAGCTAAGAAAGTTGCAAACAGGGTGGAAAAAAAGTAAGGGATTCAAACTCACGACCCAAAAATCCGCAGCTCGCTACCCTCAGCTTTACCACTACGCTATCACCACCCTAACGTGATTAGCAATTTTGGCTTATATACATTATCAAGAAAATGAATTCATAAAAATACATTTTTTTGGTTCTATTTCAGTGTTGTTATGTAGCGATTTTTAGTTAGTTTAGAATTATGGATTAATATGTAGATAATTGCAGTTTATTTGTTAATTAATTATTGAGTGAGTAAAGTTATATGCATTATGCTTAATCTAAATTTTTCTTCACGAGTTGTATTGCTTACGTTATTGAATCAATTATTTTTATGCGAGTTAAACAGAGTTCTCATTCTTACGTTACGCGTTCGATAGTAATAGCTTTCGGGAAAAGGAGACAATGGGAAATCGGTTGCTTTCTGCGTAATATTTGAAATTTAAAAATACTTCCTTTTTATTCACATGGATGAAATTTATACCTCTTAGTGAGAAAAAATTTAGCTTTCTTATGAATCTACTTTCATGACTGTACGACGCCCCGTTGGAGAATAATGCCCATTTAATTGCTAAAACTGTTGAATTTCGTGTCTAAAAATTTATTCTGCTGAAAGGGTGTTTTTTCGAGCACCCTTCGTCCAAGGTCGTGTGCAGCGTCCGGTCGGGATGTAGGGTTGTTACATTCTTTCCCTCACCCCTCTTCCGTTGGCGAAGGGGGTGGCGAGGGTGGAATTTTTTTTGGTGTGTAGAAGGAAAAACTAAGTTTTCGCAGCACTGTTTTGTGTTTGGCGAGATTCGCATACTAATTCACCAAATTTGGTGATTTTCAAAAATTCTGGATTCTGGACGATTAAAATCGGCGTGCAAGGCCATGCTCAGCTTTTTTGCCTCGGATTCGCAGCTGTAAGAAGCACTCGTAGTTTTCTTCCTCTGGAAGAGCCGTTGTTGACCCAGGGTGTCCTATAGTGGACATGTTTACGTCTTGCTGGCTTCCATTTTTGGGGAGAGATGAGGAATAAGAAAAAGATGTACATCTAAGAAGATCGGTTGATCGTTTACTCCTCCGCACTTTACCATCCCCGTGTAGGAGTCTAGAATGTTGTTTTTCCTCATCGAATCAATGCGTTAACCCCATAGTGGATGCAACTTGAATCCAGCTTTATCCGGCTTCTTCCTGATCGGTCACTTAGATCCGAGTACTACCATCAACTCGCCAGGATGGGCCTAGACGGAAAAGGGAGGTACCTTTAGGAGAT
>KK119392.1:23279-40257 GCA_000611955.2 Stegodyphus mimosarum
TTACTCTATTTAGGACTTTTAACTTTAACTTGGAATGTAATTTAAATTTATATATAATGAATTAAGACAGAAATTAAATTTGTTAACTTATCTAAATTTTACCTTTTTACTTAAGGTTGTTTTTACTTTTGGTTGAGAATTAACTTTAACTTTTGCAAATTAAGGAACAAATAAAAATTTAAATTCTACTTTACCTTTAATTGAGTAATTGAATGTAGGAATAAATGTAGTCATTCTTCTCCAACGGGTCTACATGAATATGTAATATTTTCTAACTGCCTAAGGGATTGCTAAATTGATGTATGTAATTTTTACCTGAGTAAATTAAGAAATGTCTTTGAACTAAGTAATCTCTATCAATATTGCTAAACACTTAAGACACCATGCTCGGTGATTCATAAAATTTCCTGTGTATTTTGATGCTGGCCAGCAGAGTTTGATAACTGCATATAAAAATTTAATATTAATTTTTTCGGTGAAATAATTTTGTTTAATGTCATCTCGGTGCATATCTGAAAATAGCAATATATATATATTAAAAATTCTAAATGCATTATTTTAAATAGTTGTCACCCTGGTACCATAGATCTAGAAATTAAGTTGTAAGATTGCGTGTCTTCCTTATAATGCTGAAATAAATATCCTTGGTTATATATATATATATATTTGATTCAGAGTATTTTCTTATGATGTCTTGTGTAAATGTTCTTAACACCAGTACTCCTGCTTGGTCTTAGGGGTTGTTCGGGTTAGTTTTTGGGAAAGATTAAACACAACGCAATGAACAGTTTTGGTTTTTGATATTATTGTAGGCAATTTATTTAATTTCAGGTTTTAATTGGAACAATTAGTATTTAACGTCTGGTACCATAAGACCAGAACAGTATGCCATCGTCTAAAAAATTCACCAGAGTTTGTTCTTCAGCTTCTAGGACATTTCTTACAAAAAACGCTATTTTTTAAAGCGGCGTTCCGATTGAAGTTACACAGACTGCTAAAAATATATTCCATATGCTTACAAATATATGCTAACCAAAAAGGTATATTTGTAAATAGAGAAATATGACTTTAACGTACTCTTTAATGCAGTGGAATATTTAAAAGTCTACTAAATTTAATTTATAATTAACGTTTTTAGTTTTTACTTGTTTCAAAAGAAAAAAGTAACAAATCTTTTCATGCCATCTCTGATTTGCTATAGCAGTTTAATATAGTCAGGCTTCATTATCATGAAAAGGTAAATGTGTATGCAGAACTAGAAAATAATTTTCAGGACAAATTTTCCTATTTCATGGACTTGATATTATATTTTTTGCGCCTGATTTCCTTCACAGTAATCACTGCTGGCTGCGAACTAGTACTGTAGTTGCAGTTATCTTATTTTTCTTATCATTTTTTTAACTAAATTCAGCTGATTGCAGTCTTTTTCAGTACGCAGATTGTTCGCTATAATGTTAATTCAGAAATAAGTATTTTTTGGCAAAATATTCTTTCCCTGAGCCAGAGTTCATCGATCGCTACTTCTGCCGCCATTAATTTTTGGTGACAACACCTGATTGCTCCTTTTTTACCACGTGACCCCAACCTTCCGCAGACGTACGTTTGGAAGTTGAACATTGGTGAACTTCATCCGTTCCGTCATCCGTCGACGGACACCAGATGTCAATCAAAATGAATTCGCTCGCTGATTGGAGAAACGCATATTCAGCGCAACGCATACGCAGTAGTGGAAACGGGCCTTTACTCTATTCAACGTTCGCCTGACCAGCTAGTATTTAAATTCTAAGCCGTAGCGCTGTTACGCTGTTACTTATTGAAGTAATTCTATGTGCGTTAGTATTAGTTAAATCTTGCTACGCACCATTTAGCATAGAGGCCAACCTCGCGTTATAGCTCTGTGAACATCAACAATTTAATTTCTACTTAGCTTTAGTTTAAATTATTTGATTGTTCAGTTTAGACCCAAGTGGCGGTCATTATTTTCTGTATCCCTACCGAGTTGGGAAGTGGCTGTAAATAATTGTGGTTTAATAAAAGAGGATTTTAAATCCTTCTTACGTATAGTTATTCTACCACTTAATCACAGTATTCTACTACAGAACATAGCTGCATTCAGCTCCCTGTTCAAGATCAGGACTCAGTTACTTTTACGAAGATGGTTGCCAAGAATATGCACCGAACACTCAGTCCTGACATAACAACTATTTTAAACCAAATTAATAATAAATAATTTAACTATTAATACATTTAAACGAAACAAAAGATCTGAAAGGTTTCAGACTTTAAATTACGTTCAAAGGGCCGTTATTTTTAACGTTTTGTGTGTTACCTTTATTTATTAACCTGGCGGAAGGTGCATCAAGAAAAGTTACTAGAGTGGGCGCATAGGGTATCACATACCCTGATGTTTAAAATACAAGTAAAAACAGTCTTATTTAGTTTTAAAACTGTTTTTCTTTTAGAACACGTGAATAATACTTGGGTTACAAAAAATTAATTTCCAAAATAAGCTTATAGAGACTTAAAATTTAGTACATGAAAATAATAACAAAATAAACATCAGACCACTAAGTTTTATTGCATCTCTAATACACAATACTTATTTTATTTGTTTACATTTTGAACAAAATACATTCACGTGTTCTTAGCACAGAAAGTCTCCACATTTTAAATATCGCATTGGCGTTTTGCTGTTCTTGGCTCGAAGGCATTCATCGCATCTTTTATACTTAGTTGCTTCGAATTTCTTATTTTCGCTTGAATTATTTCTTGAAACTTCTGCTCTTCTTTTGCATGCAGTGCGCATAAAGTGTTAATGTCTGATCGTTGTTCAATACATTTTGTTTATTAATTGAAATGCTAAGTCCCTCAAAAACAAACATCTGCTTCTCTATCTGGTTAGTGGATTAGCAGTTGAAAGTAATATAATTCGAACATTTATTACAGCAACATCCAGTGCAGAAAAGAAAATTACCATTGGCAGCCTCCTTGTTATTCTGATGATTGAATAACCTGCTGCCATTTCATCCATTTCATCCACAGTATCCACTGCTTATTTAGTCATATTATAAAAAAATGTAATTTCTATCGTTTCCTTTTTTCCAGTATTATCATCATCGTTATGGAATGTTGAAAGCATAGGAACAGTTTTGCATTTTTAAGAACATAAATTAATGTTTGATCTTTTTCGAAACCAAACAGTGTAGAAAATATTCCTAGTTTGAACTTCAGTTTCCGAAATGCAATCTTCAACACTTTCAAATAATTCTCTTAAATCTCACAGGTGTTGGCTTTCCAATTCAAAGAGATTTATCCTTTTTTGCCGCATTGGTTATAGAAATCTCCAAAAATTTAATTTCAAATACTTTAAAATCGTTTGCGAATAGAAATATTCAATGATACACTCTAGAAATAAATTTCTCAAATAAATATTCAGTCAGAAAACACTTACACGAACAGTCGCGTGGGGTGTGTCATACCCCATTTGCAACAAAATACTGATAAATCACTTTCTGAAACACACAGGCAACGGAAAAGAGGTTCTGAAAATTAACAGGAACTAGAAACTCAGCTACTGAATGCAACACAGAATTTCAGTTTCATAAGTTAGGAATATTCCACGTTTTTGTAAACTTGGAAAATGATACATCCCACGCGCTTTCTCCCGGGTTAAATATCATGTTCTCCGCACTTAAACCATAAAATTCAGTTCAACAGCAATATCGCACAATAACTTAAAATGAGCATATCTTTAGAATTTCCGGTACACAGTTTCGCGTGTTGAGATAAAAAGGTTTTTTTTCCCGTAGAGTGTTCCCATTGCGTTTAAATCGTTGAGTTTCTTCATCAAAAATTCGTTTAAGTTTTATGAAATATGAAATAGATAATAAAACAAATTCCAAATTCCAGATTAAAAATTTTGGGCTTCCAAATGCGCATATTCGGGTGGAAACGTACGTTATTCAAAATTGGATGGCTCTAGGTACCGCTGTTTTATCACATTTGGAGAAATATACATACATTTATGAGCATCCTTCATTATTTAATTTCTTTAAATATAATACAGGGCTATAACGTTTGGGGCCAACAATTTGAAAAGTGCTGCAGCCGTTTATAGTGATTCAACGCAAAATCGCAAAACGAAAACAATAGTCCTTCAGGGACAAAGCCCCTTTGGGTGGTTATGATTTATTGATGCTATTTATAAAGTTTTATAGTAGTTTAAACTTTACATTCGCCAATCAAGTCACCTTTTTTGCCAATCAAATCGCCTAATCTAATACATAATTACAATTAATCTAATTTTAATTAATACTTTTTATAATTTACAATTTTAATAATAATTAGAATTTTATCTTCGTTTGCCAAGGGAAAAATCTCATCTAACAAATTAATTAAAATTTTATATATTATATCACCTAGCAACAACAAATGGTTCATGATCCATTTTGACATGTTACTTTTAAAAACAATCTTTTACTGAAGTAGGAATGCAATGCAAATTGTTTCACAGATATCATCAACACTTCATGATTTTAATTCAACAAATAAAAATTTTAAAAAATATACAAAAATACAAATTGGAAACGTGTATTTTTAATTCGACTTGTACAATGAGGTTACTGTTATATACCAAGACAGTAGTTTTCTTAAATCTGTTTTGCTATTGCATTAAAATATTTTTTCAGTATAGCTTTTTATTAAATACGGTTTCACATTCAAAAAATGCAAAATAAGATAAAAAGTAATCTTTTTATATAATAATATAAAAATGCTAAAGTCCACAACATTTAAAATATAAATAATTTTGTTCACATTCGAGGAATGAATTTCTCTGAAGTGAGTATAAATTTTGTATAGCACACGTAAGAAATAATTCGCTGCATAAACACTCTCATTGTGTAAAAGGAACATTTGGCTTCTCAGAAAAATGTATGAACTATTATTCTTCGCCCCCCTTTAAGACTTTTTTGTTCCTTTCAAACATAATTTTTTAGCATGAAATTTGTAATTCCTGCATCGTCAGACGCTTACGAAACAGGTGAGAAATAGGTGGATTGCTTATCATGCAGAACTAGTTATGAGGCTACTTTCTTTCCTTTAATAACCAAGAATAAATTTAAATTTCTGTTAGACAAGCAAATAGCCAGTCACTAGGAGAAAGACTCTGGTCGACAGAAACGGATTTGCTCTTGAGATATACTTATTATTGTGAGGTAAGTTCGGCTGCCTATAAAAATAGGCAGCGGAATTTACCTCAGAATAATTTCAAATATTATTCCAAATGACGTTAAAATTTTAAACTATTTCCGGTGTTCAATTTGATTTACATGGTTTCATTTAACAACAGTTTATTAATGATAGACGGGTTATTTTGCGTATTGTAGTTCAGCAAATAAAACTTGGAAGATTTCTGATTTTATATTACGCCCAAAGGAGCAAATCTTTAGAATTTCCGATACACAGTCTAGCGCGCTGCAGATAATTATTTTTCCGTACAGTGTTGCCATTGCTCGCTTTGAAATCGTTGAGTTTATTAATCCAAAATTCGTTAAAGTGTTACAAAATATGAAATAGATAATAAAACAAATTCCAAATTAGGGCTTACAGATGCCCGTATTCGGGTGGAGACATATGTTATTCAAAATTGGATGGGTCTAGGTACCGTTGTTTTATCACGATGCAAGAAATATACATACATTTATGCAGATTCTTCTTTATTTAATTACTTTATATATAATACAACGTGATAATATTTGATGACAACAATTTGAAAAGTGAAACACCGTTTATAGTGAAACGCCACAAATTGCTAAAACGAAATTAATAGCCCTTCTGGGCTAACGCCCTTTGATCTAATAAGCATATATTCTGTAGCAATGTTGAGCTTGATTTTCATTTTCTAATACGTAGGAATTAAATAAAGGGTTTTAGAAAAATCTTTGTGTTATGTTCATAATATTATAAAATCACATTGTCACCCTCATATGTCAAAAAATATAAAAATTAAGTAACTTGCCTTTAAAATATTAGTTTTCTGTTGACAAATGTTTAGTAGTACAGTAAGGGCCATTAAAGTTCATTTAGTTTAATAATAATTTCATTATCTGGCATATAATTAAATGTCTATTACTCTGTTTATTAAGCAAATTTCTGAATTTTATCTCATCAGTTTAAATACAATTCATTTTAATTTCCTTTAGAGTGTGAAAATTCAGTGTCCTTTGAGTAGTACTGAAACACTAACTTCTCTTTTTCTCAGTATTGATTACACTATTCAAATCAAGAATATACAAATTTTCCATAATATTATGCTTTGGAAATTTAACGATGAGGCGAATTTAATTCGCGTAATATTAGTTATAACATTTAACTAATTTCAGATTTATACCCAATTTAGATATATTTTAAGAATTTTTTTAAATAAAAAAAATGTGATAACCTTGATAATTTGTATCAAAAATTTGTAGAAAGTAAGAGTGAAAGGAGAAATATGGATAGAAGGGAGTAAAGTAACGAGGAGAAAGCTGAAAAAAATTGGTAGTAATACTACTGAGTTATGCAACCAAAATGACAAATCAGAATTTTAATAAATTAAGAAAATCCCGTGTATGTTTTCAAAAAACGTCGCATTTTGTCATCTGAATACAGATTAGTTAGTTACATCATCAAAACAACCAACTGGAGTTTTGTTTTTGGAAAATAATTGCTTAAAAACAGCTGTTTGCTAGATACTCTCATTCCTATTTTATGTTTTTCAGTTCGCTCTAGAATTGTATTATTGAAGAGTGATTACACAAAATCAAGTTTTTGTAAGGTACTGTATTTTCTCATTAATTTTTTAATATATGTGTTACTGTTCTATAAAAATAGTAAAAATATATTTTGAGATACCGAGCTTTCTATTTTATGTTTTAGAACTTACTAGTACTTACTGTAAACTTTTTTTGTTGTGTAACATTCTACTGTCCATCTGTTGCGTGCAATCTGGGAAAATAGTGATTGCACCGAAGAAGGGTTAAACCTATCCTTTATTAAAATCTTTAAATTATTTACAATGCCTTAACTTGACGCTAACATACTACGCCTCTGTTCGGGCGGTAACTGAAGTAGTAGAATCAAAACTCAAAATTGGAGATATTCAGAAGTAGTACAATTAAATTAAAGGGCTCAAACAATCCTGTATCCTGCAGCGCGTAGATGAGTTTAGTGGCATCAAGATAATAACTATTAAGCCACGTCTAACCAGCAATAAATGCTAACCTGAAGCTTGCGTTACAACCACGCACAGAGAATTCCCAGACTCTCTAACTTTCTCTACTAGAACACCGATATTTAAACTCTTTCTGGTAGAATTTGCATTTCTTACGCGCGCTACCAAAATTTAAATATTCTAGCCCTGACAATTAGGGGAATGAAGGCTTATAGGAAAGTAACTTAAAATTAAATTTATCTGGTTATTTAAAATAAATGTAAATCCCTACCAGAGTTCAAGCAACCAGTCCAAGCCAGAATTTAACAGACTTGGATAAAGGTCCTAAAAGACCTGTTACAAACTGATAAATTCTACAACTAACAAGACCTGAGCCCTGTTTACATTCAAATACAAAAATTTTAAATTATAACAGCAGGATCGTTTGACATCATAGTTCAGTTGCACCTCTCTTCATCATCTTTCAATTGGACTTCAGTCATCTCTTTCCGGTCATCTGCAAGGAATACTTATGAATACATGATTCTAACAATAAATAACACTTTAACTTCCCATTACAATCTTTTATTAAGTTTCTAACCTTTTTGCATTTAGCGTAGCTTTTTCAACTCTTCCGCACAAATCCCCTTTTGGCTCTCCACAATGTGTGGTGTGAAACGGCAAGTGTAAAGTGTTATAGTGGATAAATCTCCACCTAAACGCACAACGACTTGTTAACACATAACAACATTCTTCGACACACCCTAAATTCATTTCTAAATTCTCCGTGAGCTAATAAACATGAAAATTAACTAGAGTATCGGTGGAGAGCCCTACAAAACGCATGCATACTAAATATTTTCCACATTCATCTTAAACGCATGCAAGCTTTCGCTCAAAATCGCATCATTTGATTTAACTAAAATTTCTTTTGCGCGAACTCAATTGACTACATTAAACTTTAAATGCATTAACATTTCTTGAAGTTTTAGCACTAAATGCATAATATATATGCTCTTTTGAGCTTTAAACCTTCATTAAAAGTATCATTTACTTTAACACAACATATATTTCAACATTTTACAAACAAATATATTTAAATAATAGCGAATAAAATGAAAATTTTACTTGAATGAATCCTTTTCTTTGCCAAAAATGCGAATCTAAAATAAATTTTCATTAATAAGTACTAACACGAAGCTGCTTGTATCAGGCCAGCTGTTTTGGTGCTTTATTATAAATAGTCTTGAGATAATCAAAATCGAACTACTAGTTCTTAACATAAAATTTTTATGATACACTGTACTTTGTGGTTTCGCCAAATAAAGCTGAAATAACTTCAATCCTCTTCCGAGGCAATAGTTTTTATCATGTAACTTCGTATTTGAAACATTTTCATACAACTTTACATAATAGAAAAGGTGGGAATTAGCTTTTCCTTTTTTGACCTCTAATGAGTGGTCTTTTAGGATGGACTGGTAGCACCTTTACCGTCCTTTCCTTTTACTGTACGTCAAACTGCACATCGGTATTCCAGGACGCTTGCCCTTAAGATCAACGTTGTTTCGATCTTTGCTGTGTGCCTTCAACTTCGGCAAGCCTCTTCTTGATTTAACCGACTGGTGGTCTTGTTTGTAGTGATCTTTCTGTACGCCACCTCCTTGATGTTTCCTGGGGCTGTCTACTGCGAGACGTTGTCATAAGACGGTGATGCTTTATTCTAGCCGGGACATTTCTTTCACCCTTGAATTTTTTCTTCGCTGGATCTTCCACACGTTGAGGGATTCTTTTTTCCGGAATTCTTCTGCTGATCTGAGACTTTGTAGATTCTTTAGTTCTTTGCTTTTTCGAGAGGGGTGAAAGTTGTGGTGGGCTCAAAATTTCTCCTGAGGAAGCCGCCTCTTCTGACTTGGAAGCCTGGAAGAATTCATGTAAGACATCGAAATCTTTACGATCATAATATTTCTCCAACTGATCCGGACCAGCCTTTATTCCTTTTCTAGAATCTGCTTTTAAGTAGATCACAGCCCCAACGATCTGACGTACAATGTACGGCCCTTGAAATTTATAGGCGAATTTTGACGCATTTTCAGGTGCACTAGACAAAGTGAAATTTCTTTTCAACACCTTACCCCCACTTTAAAATCTGATTCACGGCGTTTCCTGTCGAAATAGAGTTTTTGCCGCTCTCTTGCTACATCAGAATTTTTCAAAGCTTCATCAATCAGCTTTTGAATACTTGCCTGTTTAAATTCTGGTTCTCGCTCTTGAACAAAAAAAAAAGTTTGTCTAAAGAAGTCGAAATCTTCCTACCGAAAAATAATTCAGCGGGCGTTTTATCCGTTGTATCATGCTTGGTAGTTCCATCTCAGCGTTTATGATAATTTTTAACGTAACTTCTAATTATTTTAGCAATGTTTTTATTAACTCTTTCCGCGATGTTTGCTTGTACTCTGTACGGGAATATTTTCATATGCCGTATGTCAAGCCCTGTACATAGGTTCTCAAAAATTTGACTAACGATATGCCTACCATTATCACTTATTACTTTTCACGCTACACCGCATTTTAAAATTTACTTATGTAAGAACGCATATGCAACTATTTTAGCTGACGCTCGCTTTAAAGGAATTATTTCTACCCACATAGAAAAATGGTCTGCAATTACCGAATGATATCTGCTTTTATTTAACTCGCTTTGGGGAAAAGGGTCAAGAAGGTCTAAGGATCTCGTCAAGAAAAGTCACGCGAATACTATTTAGATACCCGGCCTAAATTAACGTAATTTATATAACTGACACAAGTTACAGGACCTGATATACGCTGCTGCTATCTTCTGTAGTTGAGGAAAATACACCGTCTCACGTACTCTAAGCACCGTTTTTCTCACCCCTAAGTGACCGGCTGTGGGGACGTCATGAAGTTCCTGCATAATACTTAATCATAGTGTGGTGGAGATGGCTGGTTTTAGCTCGTGGTTTTCGTTTGCCAATTTAATATAGAATAACAGATTATCTATGGTCTCGTAATTTCGGGCCCTATTTCTAATTGCAGCACGATCTGCATGTTCAAAATTATCTTGATCCTTTAAAAGCATAGATATTACCATTACCGAATTCTGGATTCGGCAATTCAGCTATAATTGTTCCCTGGGAATCCAAAAATTCCCTGGGAAAAGGTAACATAGCACATTTTATTTGATCTTCGTTTTCATCCAGTTTAATTTTTGACAAGGCGTCGGCCACTGTATTTTCCCTGCCGGGAGTGTACTTTATTATTAAGTTCATAATCTTGTAACTTTAAGACCCATTTAAAAAATCAAGGACTTAAATTCTTTCCAGAATATAATCTACCTACGGCCGCATGATTAGAGTAGATTGTAACTGGGGCTTTTCTAAAGTAGACCCTAAACTCTTTTGCTCTTTTGTATCTGACTCAACGTTTTGCTGAAAAATCCCAAGGGGTTTTTGAGTTAAACTGCACCCATGGCGTAATCTAAGGCATCCGCCGCAATCCCTAAGTTCTCGCTCCCTTCCGGGAATTTTAACACTGGGGCATTAATTAGAGCTGTTTTCAATTTTTCCAAAGCGGTGTTTGCCTCCGCTGGATTTCTTTCGATTAGAAACTAAAAAAGGTTCAACAATATCGGCAAAATGTTGGATAAACGAACGATAATATGAGCACATGCCAATAAAAGATGAAAGTTTCTTTACCGTATTTGGGGAGGATAAGTTTTAACTTCTTTTATTTTAGAATCCTCAGTCTCGATACCCTTAGCTGAGATTCTGTATGCTAAATATCGCAAATCCTTAGTTGCGAATTTACATTTAACGGCATTAATAGATAAACCTGCTTCTTTTAATAATGAAAAAACTTCGCGGAGATCTTCTAAGTGTTCTTCAATAGTGTCACTAGTTATGATAATGTCATCGAGAAAACGTAAAGTGGATTTTCCTAGGACTTGACGTAAAATTATGTCCATAGCGCGCTGAAAAGTTGACGGGGCCCGCAAAGCCGAAACGGCATGCGGAAAAATGCGTAACTGCCCGATTTTGTAATAAACGCTGTTTTATTCACATCTTCTGGTTTCATGGCTATTTAAAAGTAGCCTGAAGTAAGATCAAGAATGGTCATACATTTTATGGACTTAATTTTCCGTATTATTTCCTCCATTACCTGTAAAGGGTAAACAGGGAATTTAGTCATGCTATTGAGTTTTCGATAAACGATCGCAAAACGATAAGCTTTTAGATCCGAAGGACGCAAGTTATTTCTGTTTCTGCATAGCACAACTGGGCTAGCATATTCACTATTTATGGGAATAATTATTTTATCCCTTAACATTTGTTCTATGTGCTGTTCTAGTATTGTAATTTTCTCTTCTTATCATATCGATAAGGTTCTGCTTTACAAGGTTCGCTTGATTTTAGTTCTATCGCATGGGTAACAATTTGTGTATTCCCTGGCTTCTCAGAAAATAACGTATTAAATCTACTTACGAGTTCTTCCAGCTTAGCTTTTTCATCTTGTTTTAGATGTTGTAAATCGATGTCTGGAACATTTACTTCTTCCACCACCTTTGGCACCATATCCAAGAAAATATAATTTTCTGCAAACTTTATTGTGGCTCTCGCTGCCATGAGGAACTCTGTACCTAAAATTACATTGTTTTGCAAATTTTTAGCAACCAAATATAGAACTTTCAAAACTTCGTTTTTTACCTGAAAGTTAAGCAATAGTCTCCTAACGCACTCGCAAACTTTCCCTTGTGTGGCAACGATTTCTGTGGTACAATTTTTAAACAATCTTATTCTTCGGAAATTTCTATAGCAGAATTTTTGGCTTAAAATCTTTCCTTGGGCGCCGTTCTTCACGCGTGCCTCTACGGGTACGTCGTTCACAAGAACCTGATTACCGATATTAGGAATTCTTGACTACCACGGTATTTACATACAACTTAAAGGGATTTTTGGATGCACAGGGGTTCTATACCCACAATTTCTGAGGCCTCTCTATTCGTTTTATGCCTTTTTTTTCCTCATGTTTGCTGGGTGCGCTGGCCGTCTTTGGCTTTATTGTTTTCATTCTTGCTCGTTGGCGGCGTAGTTAGAAAGCGTTTTCCTCCATTGTATTTGTTTATTTCGGCGGCCGGCTGTCAGGAGAACTGCTGATAATATCTCTGGGTACGAAATCTCGAATTTTTCGCTATCCAATTCTGGAACTTTACGGCTATTTCGAATTGCTCTTGGTTGGATTTCTCAGCTCCACGAAATCTGGTACCGGGTGACTATCTTGATAATATAATTTCAATTACTTCGTTATGGGGCTTCCTTCCATATAGGATATTCACTAGTTTGACTTTACGCAGGATAAATTCGGTAAGGTGTTTAACTTTCCGTTGATAAAAGCTGTAGAGTTCAGCTTCAAGTTTCGCACGATATTTCACGATCGGGAAGACCTTTAGCAGTGCCGCTTTGAAATTTTCAAAATTGTAGGTGCGGATTCCGACTTTCCCGAGTAAGAATTTTCCAATTCCTTTCCAATAAGACCCTGCCTGTCCTCGGAGGGCACGCCAGTCGATAGTGTAGTTTGTGTAGAATTCAGTTGTGTAGAATCTGGAGAATAGTGATTCCACCGAAGAAGGTTTAAAACTACCCTTTATTAAACTCTTTAAATTATTTACTATGCGTCAACTTGACACTAACATACTACGCCTCTGCTCGCCCGAGCGAAGACGTAGAATCAAACAAACAGCTGAACAGTAGAATCAAAACTCAGAATTGAAAACAGTAGCTGAAACAGTAGAACCAAAACTCAGAATTGAAAATATTTACAAGTAGTAGAATTAAATTACAGGGCTCAATCAACTCTTTAACATACAGCGCGTAGATGAGTCTAGTGGTAGCAAGATAATAGCTATTAAGCCATGTCTAACCAGCAATAAATACTAAGTCGAAGCTTGCTTACAACCTCGCACAGAGATTTCCCAGACTCTCTAAGTTTTCCAACTAGAACATCGATATTTAAACTCTTTCTTCCACTGGCAGAACTTGCATTCCTTACGCGCGCTACCAAAATTTAAATATTCTGGCACTGACAATTAAGGGAATGAAGATTTATATGAAAGTAACTTAAAATTAAATTTAAGTGGTTATTTAAAATAAATATAAATCCCTAAAGTTGAAGAAAAATTACATAATATCAGCTTATTGTATGGTACTATATTTTCTCTTTTACGTATGTTTTTCTATACCTGTGTTACCTGTTCTTTACAAAAAGGACTTTTGAGATAGCTAAAACACTATTGTTTTGTAAATACGCTTACAACTGTGATAAATAAAGAGATATATTTAAATTCCACTATGAAAAATTGCATTCCAGTACATTCTTTGGAAGTTCCATATAAAAAATAATTAATAAGTATAAAATTAAATACTAGTAAATATTTCTAAAACCGCTATATTTTTTAGCCATTGCGGCACTTAAGTAGTAATCCGTAATAAGTTGGATTAACATCCAACTTATTACGGATGTGTCAAAATGTGTTTCGAATATTATAGATATTTGCATTCTCTGGCATATAATGATTTTTGAGAGAATTAACGATATTCGACAACTTTTCGAATTAACCTTGGTGGAATATAGAATTGAAATATAATAACTACAGTTAGCTTTAAAAATTTGCTGAAGTTTCTTATTCTTTTCTAGCTCGTGATGGATCGTCTTTGCACACTGTTTGTTCTCTTGACGACTGCAGCCCATGTTTGCACTCCAACGAAATTTCGAAACTGTGGCTCAACCGCTGATGTGAACAGCGTCAACATAAGCAACTGTCCTGATTCGATGAATGTTTGCCCATTAATTCGGGATACCGATCCCAACATCACCATCGCATTCACATCCAATTCCGAAAGTAAGAATGTGTATGCCATTGCTAGAGGCATCTTATTTAACTTCAATGTGGTCAAACTCCTGATTTCTGAACCAGATGGCTGCAAGGGCGGAATTGTTTGCCCAGTGCAGAAGAGAACGTCTTACGCCTACATCACTCAGTTAGAGGTGAAGAATTCTTATCCTCGTGTGCCCCTCACTTTCAGGCTGAGCCTAAAAGATGATAATTGGACTAATTTGGTATGCGTGACTATACCATGTAAAGTGAAAGGAGCTTCCTGAAGAACAAATTTTCCTTAATTTCCGTTTACTTTGTAAAGTTGAAAACCTTTCAAAAATGTACAATGGGATATTAAAGTGATCTCCTTATCTGTTTTTCAATAACGCACTTACTCAAAATATTTTTAGGCCATTTACCATCTAAGAAGTGTCTTTAGTAAGTCCCTAAAGTTACCGTATTTTGTTCAGTACAATTTACTTCTTTACTTGATATTATGGTTGTTTACATATAATGGACCACATAATCATTCAGTAGAAAAAACATTTCAATATAACTCTTGAAATGTATTTGCTTCTTAGTAGCGTGTTTTTGCTATTAGCTTATACACATTTGTTTTTCTTGTTTACGCTGTAAAAGCTTTTTAGTCTTAGATGTGTATACTACTTGCCGGACTGAAAATAATTTTCGTAGGAGATAAATTTCAACAGGAAAAAAAATAACTGTAGTAAAATGCTTTCATTTTCAGATAATTTTTTAAATCAGATGTGCTTTTCTGTATACATTTAGATACAAAATTACATTTAAGTAGGAAATGGAATGTATATGAAATCTGATTTTCAAATAAAATTATAAACTTATATTAATAACATGAAATGTTACGCTTTTAATAGAAAACTATTTTATACCTAAAAATAAATATAAAAGCAGAAATAAATAACCGAAAGTTGATTGGATATAATTAGAGAACAATACACATCAATAGCGATTTTGACATTAAATCTGATGCAGATTACTTTTTAATCATATTGCTTCTTAATCTTCTTGTATTAATCCGTATGAATCAAACGCAGTTATCTCGTAATATTAAAAATATAGTTATTTCAATTTATTTGAGGCTCTTTAGAGTTACCCAGATGCCATGGTTTTTGTCGTCCATTCTATATAATAGAGAAGATACTACGCTTTGCGTATCCCTAATAGAAAGAAAAGTGTTTCGTCTTAGGAAAATATCAGTTCATATTAAAAAAATCTGATGTGGACACCACATGACTTCCTTATACGGTTTATTAAATTATAAACATTTTTGCTGCGTTTCATTTGAACTTATTTCCTCGAATTTCATTAGAGATATATTTCTCATTCAATTAACTCAGTTCTCATTTCCCAGCAAGGCAAAAATACGTAAAAACAGTTTCATTAAAAACTGAAACACATAGAAAAAGACAAAACACCGAATCCAGTTAAAACAGTTAAAAAACTGTTTTCTTAATTAAAATTAGAGTTTCTACGCAAAAATAAGCAGTTTGGCCCTCAAGCAAGAAGCCAGTAAGGACAAAACTGACCATTTACTTTTGGTCCCACTCAGTAAAGAGACACTGACGGTGCACAAAATGATTTAATTCACTATTCTTCTAAGTTTCAAATGTGAACAAATAGCTGCTCCGTTAGGCTTAGTCGCACTTAAACAACTTTTAAATTGTTGATAATTCTACAACTACAACACGGAAACAACATAACAACATAATTCCATACAGATGTACGTGCAGACGTTACGAGAAAATCTTTTCTGAGTCCATTTTAAATCTATTTTTTAACGCGTTTGGGAAAAAGAGACTTTTATTCTATCCGCACTTACAGATGACACGTACAAACATCATTCAGATGGATTCGAGAGCTGTCAAAATGGATATTTTCGTTGAATTATGGTACCCGAAATTTTTCGCGATTACAGTACTTCCTTTACTTTGGGCAAGGAAGTAAAAATTAATATTTTTAAATGGCAAAATATGTGAAAATATATTTTTGTTTTAAAAGCATAGAAAAACGTGTGCCGCATTCTAAAATATAAAATCTCTCATACATAGCAATATTCCTCCTGCTGACAGAAAAACATAATGAGTGCTAAATAATTCATATATCCAAGAAGAATCCAAGAAGAACATAATATTTTAATATCTTTAGCTTAATTTTTCTTTCTCATTTGCTTGCACAAAATGACCATAATAATTAACTCTGCTTCTGTTTTGTTTGTATGCGTATCGTTTCCAATTAAGAAGTAGAAGTAAATTAGAAATTTTACTTTTTATTAAATCCCAGATTGAAATATAGTTTATATGTATACGAGTATGTGTGTGTGTATGCTTGTACAAATGAGTCATTCAAATATCGCCATATTTCCAATGGTTTGCTATTGTTATCTTTCAATACACTCTAATGAAGGATAAATATTGAACTATGATATAAAAAGCAAACATTACAAATTAACGCCACTAGAAAATGCATAAAATTTTGTTGAAACAGAGTTACACTATTTTGACAATTAATAAAATAATTCATCTAGAAATGCTTATAAGCTGCAAATTAATCATGTAACGTATTAAATATATCTATTCAAATTCCCATATCAATCATATATATTAAATATATCATGACAGAAATGCAAAGAAAATATATACTAACATCTCTTATTATATTCTATTAAACACAGCAACTCAAGCATCAAAGCACTTGATGTGTGGGTGAAGGTTTCGAGTATATTTTAAACAAAAGAGTAGGCAAGATAAATGGAAGAGATCAGATATGTATGCTTGATTAACTCTATTGTTTCCAGCTGGTTACAAAAGTAGATAACTATAATACTAATAACAAAAGAGGTAAGAACTCTTAGCACTATG